>SJXQ01006139.1:206942-243510 GCA_006408695.1 Aepyceros melampus
GCAGAGAGGCTTCTGTTGCATTTGTTCACTTGGGGTCTCTAACTGAACAGCGAGTCAGCAAGGGGCAGAAATCCGCGTGTGAAAGTGGCAGGAAAAGCGGGCACCCTCGTTTGGGGGTTTCTGCTTGTGGTTTGCTCGCCAGGGAGGAGTAGAGATGTGTGACGTGAAGAGGAACTCGGGTCTGGCCTTGCTCGGGGCTGGTGCCACTGGTTCTGGTGGTGGGCTCCTTTTCTGTATCGCTCTCTTGGTTTGCAGGAAGGAAGGAGGCCGGGTCCTGGAACCCCCTGCCCCCACCTCCTGCAGGCGTTGCTACCTCTCCCACCACAGCAGTTCTCTTCTTTCCTGTTCTTTGCAGGCTCTGAAGCGCGTCTAGCGCGGAGAGCTCATTAGGATCACTGTCACCAGTTTAGGCAGCCTGCTTTTTCTGAGTTTCTCAGTGTAGACCTATATGTGTTGAATCTGAAGGTGGCAGACCCCAAACACTGATACTGAGTTGTTTTTTTTAATATTCACATATTTATTTGGCTGTGCCAGTTCTTGGTTGTGGCAGGCAAGATCTTTGATCTTTGTTGCGGCATGCAAACTCTTAGTTGTGGCATATAGGATTTAGTTCCCTGACCTGGAATTGAACCTGGGCCCCTTGCATTGGAAGCGCAGAGTTTGAGCCACTGGACCACCAGGAAAGTCCCCTTATTATGATTCTTAAACTTACTCATTCAACAGATATTCATCCAGCTGAATGCTCTTTCAGGTACTAGGTTTATGCTGCTGCTGCTAAGTCACTTCAGTCGTGTCCAACTCTGTGCAACCCCATAGATGGCAGCCCACCAGGCTCCCCTGTCCTTGGGATTCTCCAGGCAAGAACACTGGAGTGGGTTGCCATTTTCTTCTCCGATGCATGAAAGTGAAAAGTGAAAGTGAAGTCGCTCAGTCGTGTCCAACTCTTCGAGACCCCATGTACTGCAGCCTACCAGGCTCCTCCGCCCATGGGATTTTCCAGGCAAGAGTACTGGAGTGGGGTGCCATTTATAGCAGTGAGCAAAGCAGACAAGGGTTCTCCCCTTCTAGGACTCTCATTCAAGCCAGGATCCAAACAATCAACAGATAAATAAGACGTACACTGTGTTAGGGTGGTTCCCAGGTGGCACTAGTGGTAAAGACTGCCAACCAGTGCAGGAGACGTTAGAGACCTGAGTTAGATCCCTGGGTCAGGAAGATTCCCCCGGAGGAGGGCATGGCAGTCACTCCAGTATTCATGCCTGGAGAATCCCATGGACAGAGTCGTCGGTGGGCTGCAGTCCATAGGGTCACAAAGAGTCAAAGTGATTTAGCATGCACACATACTGTGTTTGATGGTGATAAGTTCAGAGTGGAAGATATTAAAAAAGGGGATGTGAGATATTAGGGTGGAGGATGTTGACAGTTTAGACAGGGTGCCAAGGGATGGCCTCCCTGGGAGTGACTTGAGATCAGGCCTGAAGGAGGCGAGGCAGTGTGAGCAGTGGGGGTTTCTTGGGAGAGGGAGCAGCCAGTGCAAAGGCCCTGAGACAGTGGCTGGAGCAGAGTGGAAGAGGGAGTGAGTGGGAGGGTACGCGGGCGCAGGAGTTTGAAGATCTCTTGGCATCTGGTGCAGCCTTGTCTTTTCTCTGAAATGGGACCATATTGCAGGGTGTGTTGAGTTATTAGATTTCAATTAAGGGACTTCCCTGGTGTCCAGGGGTTAAGAATCCACCTTGCAATTCAGGGGATGCAGGCTCGATCCCTGGCCAGGGAACTAAGATCCCACATGCTGCAACTAAGTCCTGATACAGCCAAGTAAATACATAAATAAATATTTTTTAACATTTCATTAAGTTTTGATTAGTGGCCACATGTGTGTGGAACCAAAGGAACAAAAATAAAGCACCCAGTTCCCTTCCCCAGAGGCCACCACCATCCCTGGTTCTTGTTGGTGACCAGTTCCTTGGCACTGCATTATTTGAGTCATTTCCTGGCCTACATTTGTTCGAACCATATGAAATTACCTTTTTTTGTGGGTCAGAAAGAATGGTTGAATGTTGACAGTTTTGGGAGGTTCAGCCTAACGGCTTCCTTTCCAGGGCCCAAGGAACTTGACCCATCCTTTCTTTGGGGCTTCCCTGGTAGTTCAGATGGTAAAGAAAATACCTGCAGTGTGGGAGACCCGGGTTCGATCCCTGGGTTGGGAAGATCCTCTGGAGAAAGGAGTGGCTCCCCACTCCAGTATTCTTGCCTGGAGAATCCCACAGACAGAGGAGCCTGGTGGGCTGCAGTCCATGGGACTGCAAAGGTGAGACATGATGAACACTTTCTTGCCTCAGGGATTGGTGGTCAGAGGTCGGGACCCCCTTTCTGCACCCGCACATCTCTTTCATTGACTGGCCCAACAGTGTCCGCGACACCAGTGTGTGTAAACCCCCTGCTCACCCATAGCCCCATACCCGTCTTGCTGTTAAGCCTGACAAGATGCTGCCTCTTCCTCCTAGGACGGTACCTGGGGGTGGCATTAGTCATTCTTTGGCTTTCTGCATCTTAGTGCCACCAGTTTTGAAATCACAGATAACTTGCAGAGGGAAGGGCACCCCTGGACTCTTGCCAGGTGTTTGGCATGACTCACATGGCGGGACTGGATCAGTAACTGGGCAGAGTAGGTGGTAGAGAACCAGCCCAGAGTGTCCAGGAGGAGGTACTGGGACTGTGTAGGCTCAGGCTGTGGCGGGAGGGCTGAAGAGCGGTAAAGAAAGGCCGTCCCTCTCCTCTGGTGTGTCCCCTCCAGAGAGCACACATCCTGAACCCCAGGGCCCTGGGCCGGATCTTGCTTTGAGGAAATTCAGCCAGAAAATCGTTTCAGTTGGTTTGCCTTTGGCTGCCAACAATAGTATTAGCAACAGCAGCAGCAAGTTTTTTTGGGGGGGGGTTGGCCGTACCACATGGTGTGTGGAACTTCCCTGACCAGGGATCGAACCTAACCCCTAGCCCATCAGGGACATGCTGGCAAATAGATAATTTATGCAGTGTCTGCTAGATGCTAGGCACTGTGCTAGGTGCTTCCCACAAAGTGATTCATTTAAACCTCCCAACAACCCTGTAAGTACCCTTATTATTCCCCTTTTGCAGATGAGGCCAACTAAATTTAAATAACTTGCCCAACAGCTAGAAAATGGTGGTGACACGATTTGGATCCTGGCAGCCTGGCTCCAGAGGCCACATTCTGAACTGTTAATCACTGTGCCCCTGCAGTGGTTCTCAAACCCGAGCAGGCACCGGCGTCCCCCAGAGGGCTGCTTAAAACACAAGGTGCTGGGCCCCACCAGAGTTTCCGATTCAGTAGGTCTGGCTTGAGAATATACATTTCTAACAAGTCCCCGGGTGATACTGCTGCTCCTGGGCCTGGGAGCACATTTTTGAGAACCACCGACCTGACCTACTATAATAGGAAGTTCAAATGAAATTGGCCCCAAATCAGGAGACTGATGATCTGTAACAAGCCTGCAGATAGGCAGCACCAGGGTAGAATAATGAAGCCTGTAAGGAGACCAGCCCTCTCCACTATACTGGGTGTGTCTCCTGTGTCCTCAGGCTCCCCTCATGGCCACAGGATGACTGTCACAGCTCCAGTCATCATTCCCTGCCGAGGTGATATCCAGCAGCAGAAATATCCAGTCTCTGGAGGCTATATCCAGAGCATCTCTTAGGCGTGTGGAAACTCTTCCTAAAAGCCCCGCCTCCCAGATTCCCCTCACATCTCATTGGCCAGCATTGTGATACCTGAGCACGACTGGGCAAATCACAGGCAAGAGCCAATCAGGATTTATTGTCAGGGCTGAGGCTAGACGCCTCTTCACCTGAAGCGCAGGCTACAGGAATAAAACGGGTACTGTTTAGGTAAAGACTGGGAGAGGGAGATGGATATTGGGTGGGCAGACAGTTGGAT
The DNA here is from genome assembly GCA_006408695.1 of Aepyceros melampus. Classification (NCBI taxonomy): domain Eukaryota; kingdom Metazoa; phylum Chordata; class Mammalia; order Artiodactyla; family Bovidae; genus Aepyceros; species Aepyceros melampus. Next base: position 210,895 of record SJXQ01006139.1, read on the forward strand.
CTGCTGCAGAAGTTAGGGAAACAGGTGAAAGTGTAGTACCTATCCATTTTTGTGTCACTGTCTTACCAACAGTGTCCTTCCTTTTGTAATTACCTGAATCAGGACATGGCTTTTTAATTCTCTAATCATTTCCACCTTTAAGAATGTGTGCACAGAGTCCCTGTATCATAGGAGCTCTCAATCCTGTCGGGAAACCAAGTATTTCATCTGAACACTCAGGGAAACTCCAGCTGGGGGATGAGGCAGCAGTCTGAGGGGTGGTGTCGGTGGTCTGTGAGCCCACTCACTGTGCTCAGCAACACTTGGGGCCCCTCTCTCTGCTTCTGGCCAGTTTTCCTATTCAAGGTGCTCCTTGCAGAGGCTCTGTTTCCCCCTTTGAGCACTGCCTTGTAGGGTGGTGTGAGGAAGAAAGGAGAGGATGCAGGGAATTTCCTGGCAGTCTGGTGGTTAGGAGTCTGCACTGTCACTGCCAGAGCTCAGGTTTAATTCCTGGTGAAGGAACTAGGATTCCACAAGCTGACTTAGTGGGAAAAAGAGAGGATGCAGGTCAAGTGCTTACCCCCAGGCACTAGCTCATGGTAAGCGCTCAATAATGTGGCCCCTGCTGTTAACGTGTTTAATTTGACTTACTAATTGAATAGGGCTTCTCTGATGTTTCAAGGGTAAAGAATCTGCCTGCAATGCAGGAGACATGGGTTCAATCCCAGGGTCAGGAAGATCCTTTCTAGAAGGAAATGGCAACCCACTCCAGTATGGAAAAATTTTCTAGTCTGGAAAATCCCATGGACAGAGGAGCCTAGTGGGCTATAGTCTGAGATCGCAAAGAGTCGGATACGACTTAGGGACTAAACAATTACTTGAATAGTTATCAATTAATAATCCCACCTTTCCTCTCAACAACATATGAAAGTGACCATTCATTTTGCAGACTGACATTTCCTGTGGGTGCCTGTTGCTGCTTATGGACCCAGCATAAAGCTGTTGCCCTGTAGATCTGCCAAGGGACTGAGGAATGAAGAGCGGGCTGTGGAGCCACACCACTTGGGCACAAGTCCTGGATCCATCTCGGGCTTCCATGTGACCTTGGGCAAGCCACTAGCCTTGCAGTACCTTGGGTTCCATATCTTTAAGGTGGTAATGAAACCATGTAACTCAGATTGAGATTTGAATCAATGAGCTCAGACTCGAACCCAGCCAGAAGCCAGATGGGGACTTGAGTCCACAGTCTTTTAACTGAGATCCCACACCTGGTCTCTGGACTTAATGAAGTTCAGGTTCTCGATGTCTCCTTGCAGAAAGAATTCAGTAAAAGACAAAGTGATGGCTAAGAAGTTGATTTATTTAGAGAGAAATACACTCTACAGACAGAGTGTGGGCCATCTCAGAGGGGAGAGTGGCCTTGAAATATGTGTGGTTAGTTTTATAGGCTGAGTCATTTCATAGGCTAATGAATGGGAGGATTATTCCAACTATTTTGGGGAAGAGGGTGAGATTTCCAGGAATTGGGCCACCATGCAGTTTGTGGTCTTTGATGATTGGCCTCAAAACTGTCCCATACCTGTGAGTGTGTCATCTATCTTATGCCTGTGTGTTTCAGTGAGTGTATACTGAGACTTAGGGTCTAGTGGAAGTTGACATGTCCACCATCTTGGACTTATTTGGTTCTAATCAGTTTATGTCGTGTCCTCGGGCTGTGTCATTCTTACAAAGTCTGTGCCCTGTCACCTTGCCTCTGAGGTTGATGGGAGAATTGCATTCAAGCACCCAAAGCATTTTGAGCACTGCCACCCCTGGCCCACAGTGAGCACTCAGTATATCTGCTGTATCTGCTGTTCTTTGAATATTTGTGCCAGTTTATTCACAGGGGTGGCTTACTCCTTGGAAGGAAAGTTATGACCAACCTAGACAGCATATTAAAAAGCAGAGACATTACTTTGTCAACAAAGGTCCGTCTAGTCAAGGCTATGGTTTTTCCAGTGGTCATGTATGGATGTGAGTTGGACTATAAAGAAAGCTGAGCACCGAAGAATTGATGCTTTTGAATTGTGGTGTTGGAGAAGACTCTTGAGAGTCCCTTGGACTGCAAGGAGATCCAACCAGTCCATCCTAAAGGAGATCAGTCCTGGGTGTTCATTGGAAGGACTGATGTTGAAGCTGAAACTCCAATACTTTGGCCACCTGAAGTGAAGAGCTGACTGATTTAAGAAGACCCTGATGCTGGGAAAGATTGAGAGCGGGAGGAGAAAGGGACAACAGAGGATGAGATGGTTGGATGGCATCACCGACTCAATGGACATGGGTTTGGGTGGACTCTGGCAGTTGGTGATGGATAGGGAGGCCTGCCGTGCTACAGTTCGTAGGGTCACAAAGAGTCAGACACGACTGAGCAACTGAACTGAACTGATTCACAAGGGATATGACTTCCCTGGTGGCTCAGTGGTAAAAATCTGCCTGCCAGTGTAGGAGACACAGGAGATGGGGGTTCGATCCCTGGGTCGGGAAGATCACTTGGAGAAGGAAATGGCAACCCACTCCGGTATTCTTGCCTGGAAAAATCCCACAGACAGAGGAGCCTGGTGGACTGCAGTCCATGGGATTGCAGTCAAACTCGACTTAGCAACTAAACAAATAAATAAGCTCCTTGAGGGCAGGGTCTGTGTTTTTTTGTTGTTGTTGTTGTTGAAACCACTGTGTCCTGAGTAGATGGGTTATATATTTCTTTTGTGGATGAAAACAAGGGCAGTAAGTCATCCTTCTTTAGCTGCCCAGAATTTAAACTCGGTGACTGTAATAACCTCCTGTTTTGAACCTGATTGAACCTGGGGGCAGCATGTGATGACTGCAGCTGGTGGTTATTGAGCATTTTGTGCATTAGGGCTAAATGCTGTCTGTAAGCCCTCACTGTGGAGAAGGGGATGGCACCCCACTCCAGTACTCTTGCCTGGAAAATCCCATGGATGGAGGAGCCTGGTGGGCTACAGTCCATGGGGTCGCGAAGAGTCCGACACGACTGAGCGACTTCACTTTCGCTTTTCACTTTCATGCATTGGAAAAGGAAATGGCAACCCACTCCAGTATTCTTGCCTGGAGAATCCCAGGGACAGGGGGAGCCTGGTGGGCTGCTGTCTATGGGGTCGCACAGAGTCGGACACGACTGAAGCGACTTAGCAGCAGCAGCAAGCCCTCACTGACTCTTCACACTCACCCCATTTTACCATTGAGGAACCTGAAGCCCAATTGAGTGAGGGTGGGGCACCTGTGTTTCCTCTTGAGGAGGTCCAGTGCTGAGGTTGACAACTGGAAACCCAAGAGTTACTCTGCTTGGCTTAACTCTGCGCCACCACTTTCTTGCTGTGTGACCTTTCACCTGTGACGTCTCTGTTCTTGAACTTTCTCATATGTAAAGTAGGAATGCTAATCGTGCTTACTTAGAGAGGACGGCTGTGAAGGCTGTGGGAGGGGGGAGTAATTCACATCACGTGAAGTGCAGAGTGAGGAGGGGGGCGTTCTGGGGCTGTTATTGTTGGGCACCCCCAATCCTCGGTGCTTCCCAGGCTGGCCGGAGAAGTCCGGTGGCCACGCTTAATCATTAAGCCGCGCTGCTTCAGCGAACCAGCCCCCGCGTCCTCCCGGCGAAAAGGAGCCGGTCTTTGGATGTGCGGTTGTGAATAAAGCGAGCAGGGGAGGCCGTGGGCGCCGATCCAGCTCTGGATCGGTCAGCGAACAGGTGGCGCGTTCCTGGATCCGAGGCCAGCCGCCTTTGTTACCTTGAACTTTCACTCAAGCCCATTCAGGCTCCTCAGACCACGTGTCTGATGAGTAAGGAAGGAGTCCTTTTATTTCCCTCCCCCGAAGGGACCGCTGGCAGAACAGCCCGCCTTGGGGACGCGCGCCTGTTCGCGAGACCAGCCTGCTGTCGGGGAACTCCAGTGGCCGGCGGGTCGTTGCTGCGGCTGTTGCTGAAGAAGTCGCTGTGAGGAGCTGGCACGGCAGGTTCCCGCTTCCGCATTCCAGACCCCCACCGCGGGCGGGGGAGGCACCGCCCACCGCGGGAGCGCGAGGGCGGCCGCGAGCGCGGGCGGGCAGGTGGCCTTGGCCCGGCCCGGACCCAGGGCGGCATTCGAGAGCCTGGAGCTCCCCTCCGGGTCACCTGCCGGCTTTGTGATCCCGGCCGGGCTCCGGACGTCTCTCAGGTGAGCGGCGTCGGTTAAGCTTGGTAGGGACTTGCAGAGAAAGTGAACAGTGTGTTTCCTTCTTTTCGGGCATGAGACTGGTGGTTTTGTTTTCTTTTCTTTTTTCCCTCTCCTCTCCCATGAAATGTTTACCTGTCTGCTGCTAACTGTGAAGAAAGGGTGGGCGGAGTGTTGAGGGAGTGAGAAGGAAATGGAGGAGATTTCTCCCCGGAGAAGGCATGGGTGAATGCTGAACTCCCAGGGGGATGCCAACTTCTGTACCAGTGGGGCATCCTAGCCTGGTCCAGATGAGCTGGTGGTCTCAGGCGAGTTCCTTTCCCTCTCTGAGGCTCAGTTTCCTCATCTGATGAGGTGGTAAATAGGAGCAGTACTCACTCACCTTCCCAATGAATCATTGCTCACAGCCTGGGCGCAGAGTGGTGTTCAGTGTCAGCTCTCCCTAGCCCCCTGATTCCCAGTCTGACCTTATCTCTGACTTCTCAGCTGCTGCTAGCTGCCTCCTGCCCTTCCTCCCTCAGGGCTTTTGCCCCGGCTGTTCCCTCTACCTGTAGCATTTCCCCAGTATCCCCAAAGCTCCCGCCCCCTTGGAGCTCTGCTCACATGTCACCTCAGTGAGGCCTCTCTCCTCCCTAAGTAGCACCTTCTCCATCACACTCTAGCCCTTTACTCTGCGTTCGTTTTCTTCATAGCATGACCACTGACATGTTTATTCTCCCACCTCCCCTACCATTGTTTAGTCACTAAGTTGTGTCTGACTCTTTGCCACCCCGTGGACTGCCCGCCAGGCTCCTCTGTCCATGGGATTTCCCAGGCACGAATACTGGAGTGGGCTGCCGTTTCCTCCTCCAGATAGTATTGCTGGCCCAGGGATCAAACCTGGTTTTCTCCTGCATTGGCAGGCACACTCTTTATCCCCTGAGCGACCAGGGAAGTCTCCTCCTCTACCGTAGGCCCCAGGAAAGCACAGGTACTTCTGTCTCTCTTTGTGGAATCATCCCTGGCATGTGTAGGTATGCAATACATTGTCTTATGAGTGGATTTAGGATCATATCTGAGGAAGGGTGGCTGTTCCTATCTGGGTTTTGAGGAGAATGTCAACATATCCTCAAACCTGGGGCTGAGAATGGGCCGATAGTGTGCACACACCCTCTCCTTGGTCACCCAGGGTCCTCAGGCCTCCCTGCAGCGTCCAGCCCTCTGGCTTCCTGTCTGTCCATCAGCTCCTCCAGCCTGTGCAGCCTGGGCCCTGACAATGCCATGGGTGTATGTGGCATGGAACAGATGGCCTTGACCCTGACCTTGCTTCTCATGAGCACAAGGATGTGTGCAGTTTAGCTCAGGTGAGGAAGGCTTTGTTGAAGACACCGCACAACCCCCCTTCACATACCCTGCCCCCAACCTTCCCATTTATATGGAAAGCTGACTCTATTATCAGGCCCTCTTGAGTGTTCCTGCAGTAGTAGGGGGTCAGGGAATACTTTGGAAATAAGAATGAACTGGCCAGGCAGAGTTTATCGGTCTCCCCGGCTTTAACAGGCAATCATTCTTGTTCTGGGGCTGAACAGGCTTTAATTAAATGGTGAGCTCCACGAGTCTGACCATGTAAGAGCTGACACCTCCACATCTGTCTCCTGGCTCCCGGTGTCAGCAGTTGATTCTGTAAATATATCCCAGGCTGGGCTTCCCCAGGCTCCGTGGAGCGAGGTCAGTGGCCCTCTTGGGTTTCTCCCAACAGCACGGAGGGCCTGAGGTGTGTGCAGCCTTCACACACATCCTCACACCTAGGGGCCTACCGCTATTTTAAGAATGTGCAAACTGTCAAGAGTTGCTGCTCCTGTAAACTCTAACTCTGTCCCCTGAGCTCCAAGTGCAGTGGGTTTTGGAGTTGACCCTCTTGCATAATAGTGCTCCCAGCACTGCCCAAGCTCTCGGCCACAGCACTTGGCTTCTCTAGGCCTCAGTTTCCCTATCTGGAAAATGGGAATAATTAATAGTACCTGCATTAAATGAACAGTTTAAAGTGCAGTGGGGTGACCTAGTTAGTTAGCACTGTGTCTAGTGGATTGAGAGCAGTCACTTAATGGGGATAATTATTTTTACGAATTGTTTCCAAGTCATTTAAAAATGTTTCCAGTCTCTTTTTTGGAGAGTTCCTCTCTACCACATTCCCATGCCAGCATTCTCTCACAGTCCTTCACCTATGGGAACAATCAAGCACTGTATGTATCTCTCCACATGTTTCTCCATGATTATATAATCCTATGCTGCTGCTGCTGCTAAGTCACTTCAGTCGTGTCCGACTCTTTGCAACCCCATAGATGGCAGCCCACCAGGCTCCCCGTCCCTGGGATTCTCCAGGCAACAACACTGGAGTGGGTTGCCATTTCCTTCTCCAATGCATGAAAGTGAAGTCACTCAGTCTTGTCCCACCCTCAGTGACCCCATGGACTGCAGCCTTCCAGGCTCCTCCGTCCATGGGATTTTCCAGGCAAGAGTACTGGAGTGGGGTGCCATTGCCTTCTCCTATATAATCCTATAGGGAGAAATATTACCCTATAAGGGATAATATTGCCCTCATTTCCCTGCAGGTTGCTTTTCTTACATGGCAGTAGTGTGTGGAAATGGAGGCCCAAGTCCTCAGGTTATGCTCAAATTTGCTCTTGTTAACGTCTCCATAACACATGGAGGGGTAGGTGTACCAGAGTTTATTTGGCCCAGCTGTTACTGATGTGCATTCCTTTTGTTTCTAGTTTTTTGTTTTTTTTTTTCCCTCCTCCATATTATTTTTACTGACAGCTTTTTAAAATTAGATTGCAGACATCCTACCTGCTTAGCCACCTTGTGGTTAAGCCATCCCACCTTGTTAAGCTCTAAGCCTTTGAGAATGAATAGGAAGTAGTATTAGTTTAATGAGGCGTCTTGCCCAGATAGGAGATGTATTTTTGGAGGGTTCTCACCAGGTCCAGTATAATGTTTAGCCATCTACTTTAAATGCTTTTTACTTATAAAAATGATTAATAGATTCCTCATCCTCTATACAGATTAGTTATGCTTAATTAGTAATTATTACCAAATAAAAAGTTCTTATTTTTTTATTAATGATCTTTGTTGGAAATCAGAACATGCAAGAGATCTAATTAGAGTTGTGATCTATTGGCAAGTTTCCTTCAAGGTGATACTTTAGTAAAGGAATATATTTGACTTCCTGAAACTTGTGCAGTGGTGTACCCATTTAGAGTTCTGTTTCAGTTCTCTGCTACATAACCAGCCATCCCAGAACTTATGCCTTAAGGGGATGAAAGTTTATTATTTCTTATCAATCTCTGATTGACTGAGGCTCATCTGGATGGCTCTTCTGCTGTTTTAATTTGGGTCTCTTATGTGGCTAGAGTCAGAAGACGGATGGGGCTTAAGATGGTTGTACTCACAAGGGCTTCTCTGGTGTTTCAGCAGTAAAGAATCCCCCTGCAATGCAGGAGACACTGGTTCAATCCCTGGGTCGGAAAGATCCCCTGGAGAAGGTAATAGCAACCCACTCCAGCATTCTTGCCTGGGAAATCCTATGGACAGAGAAGCCTGGCGGGCTACAGTCCATGAGGTTGCAAAGAGTCAGACACAACTGAGCCTACTCAACAACAACAACTCACATGGCACCTTGGAGACGCCTGGCCCCCTCTCTGTAGTCTCAGAACCACTCCTTCCACATGGGTCTTGCCATCCAGTAGCTGGACTTAGAACATGGCAGCCCAGAGCTTCCTAAGTCACGGCGTAGGTCTAGAACTGGCCCAGTGGCAGCCCGGATTTCATGTCGGAAGGCAGACAGAAGACTTGAGTTCTGGAAGGTGTGGCCTTTGAGGGGCCATCTTTGGAGACCACCACAGCCTTCATTTTCTCCCAGAAGGAAAAGTGCAGAGGTCTTCAGGTCCAGGTGGTGTTGCTGTTTGCAGGGCCCCAGTCTCTTGTTTATCTGTATCGCTACCCTTAGCCTCATAGATATAAGAAGGCTGCCCTATCTCCAGCCTTACATCCATGTTACAGGCAGAAAGAAGCAAAGCTCTAAGAAAAAGAAGTAGCACCTTTGTCAGGAAACCAAAGCCTTCCCTGAAATCCTTAGCAGACTTCTGCTTCACCTCTTTGGCTAGAACCTTGTGACAAGATCACTCTTTGCCAAAAGGAAGTCTCAGAAGTGCAGTTTTTATGCTGTGCTTATTGCCACTTCAGACAGAGGGTCAATAGGGAAGCTGTGAGGAAAAAGGACATGCTGGGTCGACACGCCGTCCCTCTCTGGTGGTCAGCCTCCAGAGTCTGTGCACTGAACCTCTGTGCTATACTACTTTAGTTTGTTTATGATTAACCCAACATTTCTTATTGAAATGAGTGTGTAGTGACAGAGATAGAAACCACTCACTACTCCATCCCTCCCCTGCTACTTCGTACCTTATTGGTCTTATCTGTCAGTAACTTGGTGTATGTTCTTTTTTACCTCTTTCTATATGCATTTCACTTTTTAAAGGTGACCTTTGGACACACAGAATTGGATTAATCATAATCCTTGGTGCATGTTACAGTGGTATTTTTGGTCTGTACAAATGTTTATTACAATGAACAGCCATACTCCCTACCCAAGAACTAGAACATTACCTACCAGTAATTTATATGAAACTATATTTCCCATTCAGTTCCCAGGCTGCTCTCAGCTGTGACCACCATCTTGAATTTTTTGTTTAACGTTATTTGTTTTGAAATAGTTATTTTTGAATGTCTACAACAATATCAAACTATACATAGTCTTCTGGGACTTGTAATTTTCTTATAATATTGTGATTAATCCAGGTCATTTTGTATAGTGGTGTTTCATTTTTTACTGCTGTGTAATATTCCACTGGCCAAAGATACCACCTGTTTGTTTTAGTCATTTCTGTGGCAATGCATATATCATTAGTGTCCAGATTTGTTTTTGCTATTCTTGGGCTACTGTGAATGTTGTTAAACACATTTCCTAAGGTGCCTGAACAAGAATTTCTTTGAGGTATGTAATGGGCACAAGATTGGTGGCTGTAGGATGTAAACATCTTTAATTTTGCCAAATATCATCATATTGTTCTCAAATTCTCACCAAGGATGTGTAAGAGTTCCTGTTGTTCTGTATCCTGTCACACTTGATTTTATAAAGCTTTTTTATTTTTGCCAATCTGATGTGAGGTGAAATCTCATTATGGTTTTAATTTGTATTCCCCTGAGGACTAGTAAGACATTCTTCTCATTTATGTTTCTTCTTTTGGATATAGCCTATTCATCCTCTTTGCTTCTTTTTCTTATTGATCTGTAGTCATTCTTTATATAGTCTGGTTACTCATCTCGAGGCTGCAGCCAGACCCAATGAAACATTCATGATTCTCATGTCTTGTTTCCTTTGTTGTGTCCTCTCTCCACTCTCACCCCAACTCCAGGATGCCTCTTTGTGTCCTCCAGCTCACAGTGATTCTCCCTGGAACAGTTCTCAAATTATGGGCGTTTTTATACGTTTGTGTGGATATATGACTATACCTGTTTCACCTGTTGTACCATAGCTTTGTGATCCCAGGTGTAGCAGGATTAGGTTCAACTGTAGGTAATAGAAAACCGCTTATAAAACAGACAATGGCTTAAACAAAGTAGAAGTTTATTTCTCTCTCACATAAAGGAGTCCAGTGATAAGGAGGCCCAGGCTGCACTCTAATCCAGAACCCAGGTTCCTTCTCCCTTTATGCTCCACCATCCTTTTACTGTCACCTCATGGTTCAACATGGCTGCTTAAGCTCCAGCCATTATATCTCAGCAGGGGATGAAGATGGACACTTCTGCTTAATGGAAGTTTCATACTATGCTCTGTTTACAGACTCTTGCCCAGAATTTAGTCACATATATAGTTATAAGGGAATCTAGAAAATGTATTTCACATGACCTTGTTCTTAGCTAAAAATCAGATTCTATTACTGAGTTAAAAGGGGAGACTAAATATTGGATTAGGCAGCCAATAACTTTACTTGTTCTGAAAAGTTCCCTAAAAATGGTTCTTAAGGGAATTGCCAGACACCAGGATGACGCCTCTAGATGATGCCCCTTTTGATTCTTTGATTCGTTACCCAGATGTCTACTGAGCATCTGTTTTGCACAGGCACTATTCTGGGAAGTAATGAACAAAACAAGTGAAGTCCCCACCCTCACGGAGCTTATTTTTATAAAAGGGAAGATAGATAGTAAAGAGACAAGGAGTTTATAGTGAATCAGAAAGAGATAACAGGTATGAAAAGAAATGCAGGAGAGGGCATGGAATGAGGGTGAGTAGCTGACCTGCCTCTTGAGAAAAATGCAGGTCAGGAAGCAACAGTTAAAACTGTGCATGGAACAACAGACTGATTCCAAATAGGAAAAGCAGTACGTCAAGCTGTATATTGTCATCCTGCTTGTTTAACTTATATTCAGAGTACATCATGAGAAACACTGGGCTGGAAGAAGCGCAAGCTGGAATCAAGATAGCCGGGAAAAATATCAATAACCTCAGATATGCAGATGATACCACCCTTATGGCAGAAAGGGAAGAGGAACTAAAAAGCCTCTTGATGAAAGTAAAAGAGGAGAGTGAAAAAGTTCGCTTAAAGCTCAACATTCAGAAAATGAAGATCATGGCATCTGGTCCCATCACTTCATGGGAAAAAATGGGGAAACAGTGGAAATAGTGTCAGACTTTATTTTGGGGGGCTCCAGAATCACTGCAGATGGTAACTGCAGCCATGAAATTAAAAGACGCTTACTCCTTGGAAGGAAAGTTATGACCAACCTAGATAGCATATTCAAAAGCAGAGACATTACTTTGCCAACAAAGGTCCGTCTAGTCAAGGCTGTGGTTTTTCCAGTGGTCGTGTATGGATGTGAGATTGGACTGTAAAGAAGGCTGAGCGCTGAAGAATTGATGCTTTTGAACTGTGGTGTTGGAGAAGACTCTTGAGAGTCCCTTGGACTGCAAGGAGATCCAACCAGTCCATTCTGAAGGAGATCAGTCCAGGGTGTTCATTGGAAGTACTGATGCTAAAGCTGAAACTCCAGTACTTTGGCCACTTCATGCGAAGAGCTGACTCATTGGAAAAGACTCTGATGCTGGGAGGGATTGGGGGCAGGAGGTGAAGGGGACGACAGAGGATGAGATGGCTGGATGGCATCACCGACTTGATGGACATGAGTTTGAGTGAAATCCGGGAGTTGGTGATGGACAGGGAGGCCTGGCGTGCTGTGATTCATGGGGATGCAAAGAGTCGGACATGACTAAGCGACTGAAGAGAGCATGTGGTGCGGTTTTATTTTTTTTATTTTTTAAGGATTCATTTATTTTGTTTTTGGCTGCACTGGATTTTCATTGCTGCACGTGGGCTTTCTCTAGTTGTGGTGAGCGCAGGCTACTCTTTGTTGCCTGTGAGGGCTTCTTATTGTAGTGGCTTCTTGTAGAGCAATAGAGCTAGAGGCTTCAGTAGTTGTGGTTTGCAGGCTTAGTTGCCTCGAGGCATATAAGATCTTACTGTACTAGGGATCGAACCCATGCACCCTGCTTTGTAGGCACTCTTAACCACTAGACCACCAAGGAAGACCTGGTGCTGTTTTAGATAGAGTGAGTGGTCAGGGAAGGCCTCCTTCATGAGATGACACTGAACCTGAGATGAAGGAGGCAAGTTGAGGGAGCCATGTGGATCTCTGGGGGAAGAGTATTTGGGGCAAATAAGGGCCAGTGAAAGGCCCTGGGGCAAGACAGTTACCAGGCTGCTGGAGGACCTCTGAGGAGTGGTCAGCAGAGCTTGAGACTGATGAGGGAGGGCAGTAGTGGGAAATGAGAGGAGAGAGGTGGGGCAGGTCAGTGGGGGTGGGAGGTTGAGGGGGCTTGTGGGCCATAGTGAAGACTTTTGGCTTTACCTGGGGTGACATGGAGATACAGAAGGGAACCGAGCAGGAAGAAGACGTTATTTGATCATTAGCACTCGATAGTGGAAATGATCTTTCTTTCTTCTCAGTTCAGTTGCTCAGTCATGTCTGACTCTTTGTGACCCCGTGGACTGCAGCACACCAGGCTTCCCTGTCCATCACCAGCCCTCAGAGCTTGCTCAAACTCTTGTCCATCATGTCAGTGATGCTATCCAACCATCTCATTCTCTGTCATCCCCTTCTCCTGCCTTCAGTCTTTCTCAGCATCAAGGTCTTTCCAGTGAGTCAGTTCTTTGCATCAGGTGGCCCAAGTATTGGAGTGTCAGCTTCAGCATCAGTCCTTCCAATGAATATTCAGGACTGATTTTCTTCTCAGAGCACCCTACATTTTTCACCTCCAGACACCTTTTGAAAAAGTAAATAGCATCAGGGGGCCTTCCCGGTGGTCTAGTGGTTTAAAATCCGCCTTGCAATGTAGGGGACGCCAGTTTGATCCTCAGGCTGGGAAGATCCCATATGCTCGGAGCAACTAAGCCTGGGCAACTAAGACCTGACACAGCCAAATAAATAAATAAATACCATCAACTCTTATTAACCACTCTGGTTTTATGTATATCTGCCACTGCCCTCTCCCACTGGATTATTTTAAAGCTAAATACTTCAGTATTGATCTCTGAAAGATAAGGATTCTTTAAGGACATAATGACAGTATTACTGTCACAATTAAAATAACTACCAATAATTGAATGTCATCATCTAGTGTTCAGTTAGTGGCTCTTCTCATAAATATCTCTGTAGAATTGATTTGTTCCAGTCAAGACCCGACAAGGTCCATGGTTGCATTTGGTTCACATGCCTATTGGTGTCTTTTAATCTAAGTGTCTAATCTAATCTAAGTGTCTTTTAATCTATGGGCTCTCCCTCCCCAACATTTTTTTTTTCTTTTAATAGTTTATTTGTTGAGAGAAGCCATGTCATTTGTCCTGAGACTTTGTACATTCTGTGTCTGGCATATGTGTGGTGGTATTTAATGAGCGCTTCTGTCCCTGTGTTTCCAATGAATGAGTAGTAGGATTGAGACTGGAGCAGATTCATATTTGAGATGTGCACACACACAGTTGTGTGTTGCTGTGTTTGTATATCTGTTGTTGTTGTTAAGTCACTATGTCGTGTCTCTTTTGAGACCCTGTGGACTATAGCCCACCAGGATTCTCTGTCCATGGGATTTCCCAGGCAAGCCTTCTGGAGTGGGTTGCCGTTTCCTCCTCTCAGGGATCTTCCTGACCCAGGGGTCAAACCCCTGTCTCCTGCATCTCCTGCATTGGCAGATGGATTCTTTCCCGCTGCGCCACCAAGGAAGCCCTTGTATATCTATCAGGGTCTGTAAAGCCTGATGTCTCTTTCCATGGTGTTCCGTAGAGTTAACCGCTGTAAATGACTGTTATATAGACCCAGGCTTTCACTTGGGGGTTGCAAAAATTGTGACATTGTAATTCAACCCTCCTCTTCACTTATTAGCTGGAATATTCCTCTAGAGAAGAAACTCTCTCATCTATTATTCAGCTGTCTGGAGGGTACTGACTCTTTTCAGCTTTTGTTTACGTTAGAAATGAGTAGTGAACAACTGGCCTGGTGTCTAATCAGCTGGCCTTTCCTTCCATGATTCTAGCCTTCTTTGTTTTTGTGTTCATGCGTTTTGTGTTATTTACTGGCCTCTGCTACTGCCCACGTCTGTCTTGGATTTGGGAACAAACAGATGAGCAGCACTCACAGTCATCTCATTTTGTAGGCGTGGCTGCCTCGGGCCTTACCTTTGACCAGGTGGAGCCCTGTATGCTTGTCAGTGTAACCAGGGAGAGTCGACTCTAGACTGTTGACATTTTCTTTTTTTTTTTTTTTTTGCCCTCTCCTGCCCTGGCTATGTATTTCCAAACCAACAGCCTCTAGAGAGTTATTATTCAGTGCCAGGGGATTAAATCTTTCTGCTTGGGGCAAGAGGTTTTTGAGCATTTGAATTTCTTCTGATCTGAAACTCCATTCTTAAGACAAAAGAACAATAGAGGGCTCCTCTCCACTGGAAAGGCCAGCCCTTCTAGTAGCCTGGCCAGGGGCGAGCTCTGACCCCAGCCACTGCTGTCTGGGTCATAAATTCTTTAGGGCACTAACATGCTTGAAATCACTTGGATGCTTTGTGACCTGGTGGCTCAGAGGTTAAAGCGTCTGCCTCCAATGCGGGAGACCCGGGTTCAATCCCTGGGTCGGGAAGATCCCCTGGAGAAGGAAATGGCAATCCACTCCAGTATCTTGCCTGGAGAATCCCATGGACGGAGAAGCCTAGTAGGTTACAGTCCATGGGGTCGCAAAGAGTCGGATACGACTGAGCGACTTCACCTTCACGTACTGGATACCTGAGGGTTTTCTTTCCTCCTGGAGATTACAAACACATTTATTCCCACTGGATGGGGAGAGAAGATTTGATGTGGAGTGGTGCAGAATTCATTAATTCCTTCAGCCCCTGACTTGTTCATTTGGCAAATATTTGTGGAGCCTCCTGTGTTCCAAGTGTGGGGTCAGAGCCTGGGAAGGCCCGTACTCTGGGAGTTGACGTTCGTGCTGCAGGACACAGGTGATAAAGTGGTAAACAGTGATCATATCCTTTCAGGTGAGGATGAATAATGCTCTGAAGTCATGGAAGCAGAATGTGAGTGGACACACCTGCAAGGTGGAGGGGGGCTGTGGGAGGCCAGATAACTGGGGTGCTTGGGGGAGAGCCTCGCCGGGGTGGTGACACGTCAGCTGAGCTTGGGATGGTATGAGGTGACAGCCTTGTGTAAGACCCGGAGGAGAGTCCTCCCAGCTGAAGGGGCAGTGAGGGCAGGGGTGGGAGTGAGCTGGGTGTTTCTACTCTCTCATTCCCTCTGGCTGCTGTGACAAGCAGAGATGGCAGAGGTGGGGGCGGAAGTGGGGCGATGAGGGAAGTGGAGTGAGCAGAAGGGTGTAAGTAGTTACTACTTACACTTTCACAGATGAGGACACTGAGGCCCAGGGAGGAAGCCCTTGATCCTTGTCGCCCAGCTCCCCGGGGCCCTGGTTGGGAGCCGGCTAGCTCATCCCAGAGTCTGACCTTGGTTGAGCTATCTGACCACAGCTGTTAATTCATGATGTTGACAGAGTCTGTGCCTAGCAGGAGTCAAATGTCAGTGTCCTACATGTATGAAATCAGGATGGGGATCAAGTCCACATTGGTGTCCCTTCCACCTTCCTGCTAACCTGGGTCCTGACACACCTTTTATTACAGTGTTTATTACAGGGCGGAAAACAAGGGCTTTCTGGTTGCTGACATGTTCGTAACTTGACTTTGTAACTTGACACTCGGGCCAGATAAAAAGTGTATATAGGCCCCGGTCTTCAAGCTTCTGAGCCTGCTTAACTGATAGGGCTGAAAGTCTCCCCAACCATCAGATCCTTCTTATCTCCTCCTCCAGCACTCCACGGGTCGAGGGGGCTCACTCCTTATGTGGTGTGACCTGTGTGATGCCTCAGCCACATTTACGGCTGTATTTGGTTTCCCCTAGGAGAGAGGCCTGGACGTCCCCCGCCCCCCACCCCGCAACAGGGCTCCTGGAAAAGGAGTTTGGTCCTGCTCACCACTTACCCTTGAATGGTGCTAATGGATGCTGATCATCTGCCACTGCCTGCATTTAGGATGGGCAGCAGAAATTTTCTATTGATAGGTTTTTAAAAATTCTGTTTTGGGGCTTCCCTGGTGGCTCGGTGGTAAAGAATCCCTCTACCAATGCAAGAAATTCGAGTTCGATCCCTGATCCGCAGGAAGTGCCCAGAGGCCTTGATGCAACTAAACCTTCCTCACCTCAATGAGAAGCCCATGCCCTGCAACTAGAGAGTAGACCCTGCTCGCCACAACTAGGGAAAAGCCCTTGTGCAGTAACAAAGATTCCTAGCACAGCTAAAAATAAATAAATAAAATTAAAAAAAAATTATATTTAAAAAATACTGATTTAAAACTTACAGAAGCCACTTGCTAGTTTTAACAGTTCAAAGAGCAGAGCAGCCTGTAAAACGTGGAAGCTCCACGTTCCCACTGTGGCCCTAGCACCTGGCCTCACCTCCCTCACTTGCCCAGAGGGACACCACGTGTGCCTTTCTTTGCTGTGTGTATGGGGGATTGTGTGTGCTAAGAGAGCAGGCTCTGGAGCCACAGTGCTTGGGTTCAGATCCCAGTTTTGCTGTGTGCAGACTTGGGCCTTGACTTAATCACTCTGTGCCTCAGTTTCCCCCTCTGTAAAATGGAAGTGATGATCCTAACTTCTTGACTGAGGATTCATTGCATTAAGTATGTAGCAGTTAGAATGGCACCTTGGACGTGACAAGTACTCAAACGTTAGCTATTTTTATTACACAGGTATATATGGGTATTGTTTTACAGACATACTCTTTCCAGTATCGATCTGGGAGAGCCTCCCGTGGTGCTCACTGGGTCAAGGTCAGCCAGATTCTTTTTAATGACTTCCCAGTGTTCCATCCTGGCAATGCCTGTTGTTGAACAGTCTCGTTGTTCCAACCTTCACTGTTATGACTGAACACCTCAACACCAAAACCTTTGTTTGCTTCTTAGATTTTTCTTAAGACAAAGCCCTGGGGTTGCAATTATTACCACAAAGTGAATAAACAAGCTTAAAGACTTGTGATATTTATTGCTCATTTGACTTCTAGGATCTCCTTATTAAACATATGTAGTCCTTGTTAGTTCTAGGGTTTTTTTTTTCTTATAGATTTATAGGGGATCTTTGCATTATTGAAGGTATGATTCTTTTGTTATACGTTGCAAGTTTAATTTAAAAAAATTTTTTTAATAAATTATATTTTTGCCCACCATGTGGCTCTTGGGATTCTTAGTTCCCCAACCAGGGGTTGAACCTGGGCCCAGCAGTGCAGGTGCCGAATGCTAACCACTAGACTGCCAGGAAATGCCCTATTTCATGAGTTTAAATTCCGACTTAGTTTTACTTTTTATTTTTTTTTTGTTGTTAAACATATCGAGACTTTGCTTCTTAAAGCTTCGGTTTTAAATTTGAGATAAACATACCCCTAGTTATTTTATGGTGTCATCTTTTACATCCAATATGTGGGATTTTTTCTTGGGGTTAGGTGTGGGATAAAGGTCTTAAACACACCCTTCGCCCACCCCCAAGCAATAGTTAACCAATCGTCTCCTTCATATTGTCAGAGCAATACATCCTTTCTCAACCATTTGAAAAACTTATGAGCCAGGCCCCAGTCTAAGTGTCTTAACACTTACCTCTCAGTCCCCTGCTATAACTCAATGAAACAGGTTGGTAATATCGCCATTCACGGGAGGAAACCAAAGCACCCAAGGGTGACCTTGCTTGCTTAATGTCTCACAATGTGGATGAGGCAGGCCATCCTGGCTTGCAATCTTGGTGGATTTATTCAGTCATGAGCTTCCTTATTTCTATTTTCAGTAGCTTTTCCTGCAGTTGCTTGACAGACCTTCCTTTTGTCCACTAGTAATAGCCATTTCCATTGCTCCTGTGCTATTCCCTGCCTCATTGCCTTGGCCAGGACTTCTGTGACAATGTTAAATACCAGGGGCGGTTGCAGATGGGCGTGGGGGCCTCAAACTCCAGGGCCCCCCTTGTTAGGGGCCTAGTTAGGGCAATATCAGTACAATGAAGCAGCGGTCCCCAACTTTGATCTGAAGTAGAGCTGATGTAATAATAATTGAAATTAAATGCACAACAAATGTAATGTGCTTGATCCTGAAACCAACCCCCACCACCAAGTCCGTGATAAAACTGTCTTCCATGAAACCAATCCCTGATGCCAACAACGTTTGGGGAGCACTGCAATAAAGGACTCATCTGCCCCATGGCTGGGCCAAACCAGGGAAGAAGCTGGCTAAGACTTGACTGGCTGTCTCCATCCCAGGACAGGGCGTCTGATTGGCCCAGTCGTGGTCAGATGGCTCCCTCTCATCCAGAGCTGTGGCGAGGCAGTAAGCATGGCGCACACACCTCTCATAAGATGAGGGCTTTCCGAAGCCCAGCAGACCCTCTTCTTCGCTCTCCTGGCCTAGGACATCATTCCTCTTCGTAGATATGAACCGGCGTCATGCAGCGGTTTTGCACATGGGCCAGATGACTTGGATTCAAAGCTCAACCAATTAACTAGCTCTGCGGGCTTACCTTGTGTTTATCCCTTCACCTCTCAGGGCCTCCAATTCCTTACCTGTAAAAAGTGATAATGGCTTCTCCCTCATCGGGCTACTATGAGTATTTAATAAACTTATGGAGGGGACTTCCCTGGTGGTCCAGTAGCTAACACTCCATGCTCCCAGTGCAGGGGGCCTGGGTTCGATACTTAGAGAACTGGATCCCGCATGCTGCAACTGAGACTCAGTGCAGCCAACTAAATTTTAAAAAACTTATGGAAAGTATTTAGTCTGAGCCTGCTACATTGTAAGTGCTCAGGAAGTATTAGTTTTCATCACCATCATCATCCTTATTTATTTATTTTTTTTCTGAGCCTAGATAGGGTTCTATTGTTCAAGCTTGGGCTTCGGAATAATGAGTCAGGAACTGATCTCAGCTTCCCCAGCTAACTAGGTGACCTCGCCGAGTGAGTAACTTCTGGAGGAGCTTTGGGTTCTTCATCTGCAGAGTGGGAAGAATCACAAACTGACAGGGCTCCTTCCCTGGACGTTTCATGTGCTGTCTGCAGTTTGGGGTAATTGTGGAGAGGGAAGAGATCCCCGGTGTCTGGACTCAGTATAGCTCGAGCTCCTCCTCATCACACACCCTGCAGGTGTGACCTAGTGGTGAGGCTGAGGTTAAGACCTGCCTCACCTCCTTCTCCAGTTTTCTTGCCTGGAGAATCCCAGGGACAGGGAAGCCTGGTGGGCTGCCGTCTATGGGGTCGCACAGAGTCAGACACGACTGAAACGACTTAGCAGCAGCAGCAGCAGCAGCAGCACCTCCTTCTCAGAGTTGTGCAGGGCCTCTCTGCACGTGGTATGACATCACACCTGTTCCATCTGCCGCCCCTGGACTGGGAGAGCAGGACCCAGGTCTGACCCACCCATTCCCATCCCCTGGCTTCAGCGCCACGTGGGAGTACAGAACACTCACCCTCATCAGGCTTCTTCTCTGGTGAAAGACTGATCTGGACCACAGCTTCTCAGGAAGTGTATTTGTATGTGGTCATACCCCTTCCCCAGTTGGTGATTCTGAAACCTGGCTGGGTATCCGCCTCACCTGGGGAATCTTGTTAACAGTTGGGCTTTTCTGGCTTCTTTCCTGGAGCTCCTGTTTGGGCAGATGTATAAGATAACTGCTGGTTTGGCTGCCCGGCAACCATTCTTTGAGATTTTCCCTCGGGGAACTGCACTTCCACCATTCAGTCCATTTATTTACTGAGCTCTACTGTATGTATGACGGGGGCTTCCCTGGAGGCTCAGCAGTAAAGAATCTGTCTGCAATGTGGGAGACCCAATCCTTGGGTTGGGAAGATTCCCTGGGTTCAATCCCTGGGTCAGAAAGATCCTCTGGAGGAGGGCATGGCAACGCACTCCAATGTTCTTGCCTGGAGAATCCTGTGGACCAAGGAGCCTGGTGGGCTGCAGTTCATAGGGTCAAAAGAGTCAGAAACGACTGAAGTGACTGAGCGCACACTGCATGTGTGACACCAGTTACTCCAGCACTGGGGACCGGGAGTGAATCAGCCTCTGAAAGCCCTGCCCTTAGCAATGAGATGACAGTGTGTCTGATTTTTAAATTTCTTTCTTTATTGTGATAAAAGTCACAGAATATAAAACATGCTGCTGCTGCTAAGTTGCTTCAGTCGTGTCCAACTCTGTGCGACTCCATAGACGGCAGCCCGCCAGGCTCCCCCATCCCTGGAATTCTCCAGGCAACAACACTGGAGTGGGTTGCCATTTCCTTCTCCAATGCATGAAAGTGAAAAGTGAAAGGGAAGTTGCTCAGTCATGTCCAACTCTTCGTGACCCCATGAGCTGCAGCCTACCAGGCTCCTCAGTGGGATTTTCCAGGCAAGAGTACCGGAATGGGGTGCCTTTGCCTTCTCCGATGAAACATGCTATTTTAACCATATTTAACTGTTCAGTTCAGTTACACTGCTGCTGCTGCTGCTGTTAAGTCGCTTCAGTCGTGTCCGACTCTATGAGACCCCATAGACTGGACTATGCAGCCCATCAGGCTCCGCCGCCCCTGGGATTCTCCAGGCAAGAACACTGGAGTGGGTTGCCATTTCCTTCTCCAATACATGAAAGTGAAAAGTGAAAGTGAAGTCTCTCAGTCGTGTCTAACTCTTAGCGACCCCATGGACTGCAGTGCACCAGGCTCCTCCGTCCATGAGATTTTCCAGGCAGGAGTACTGGAGTGGGGTGCCATTGCCTTCTCCAGGTACATTCATATTGTTCTGCAACTCTTACCATCATCCATCTTCCGAGTGTTTCCCCTTCCTAAATTGAAAGTCTGTCCCCATTAAACACTAACTCCCATCCCCCCTCCCCATCCCCTGGAATCTACCACTGACTCTGTGAACTTGACTATTCTAGGTACCTCCTGTAAGTGAAATCAAGCAGTATTTGTCTGCTTCAGTGGTGGCTCAGATGGTAAAGAACCTGCCTGCAATGCAGAGACCTGGGTTTGATCCCTGGGTCGGGAAGATCCTCTGGAGGAGAGCTTGGCAACCCACTCCAGTATTCTTGCCTGAAGAATCCCTAGGGACGGAGGAGCCTGGTGGGCTACCGTCCATGGGCTCACAAAGAGTCAGACACAACTGCACAACTCAGCACACACTCGATTTATATTGGAATGCATGTTTAAGGTTAACTTAATACATGGAGATGATAATATCTTATAAGTTATCACTTATAAGATATGTATTAGATTAGATACATTAGATAACAGTCATTTTCTGATTTCAATAATTATACTCTGACTAGGAGAATATCATTGTTCTTTGGAAACAGGCACTGACTTCTGTAGGGGTTAAAAAGAAGAACCAATTCTTGGAAAAAGGACCAGCCAACCAGTATTGGCTGAGCAATCGTAAAATTGACTAAAATATTTATCCTTTTTCAGTTTGGGGGTAATGGTCATGAAGACTCAGCCGTAGGAAATGCTTTGTTTTATAGTATAGGTTTCTATTCAAGAAGTCAGTGTGCATATAAGAACATTAGGAGATAGGAAGTTTATAGATTTTTTTTTCTTTATACTTTGGTGTCTTTCTCACATTTTCCAGAAGGGACTTTTGGAAATAGGAGTGAGAAGCAGCTTTAAGAAAAAAAGCCCCTCCCCCTGCTTGTGGAATGTTCTGGTCCATATGGTTTGGCTGTGGAACCGTGAGCACGCATGGGTCCTTCCCATCAGCCCCCCTCCCTGCTACAGTGACTGTTTCAGGAAGGGGGGTCTCATCAGACCACTCAGAATTAATACTTATCCTTTGCCGGAAAGCACCAGGAAAGAGGTATTTTTCTTTCTGCTGGGATCTGAAGTTGTGGGGCAGAAAGCTAATGCCACTGGGGACTGTCTTTTCCAAGGGGTCAGACAGAAAGAAGATAGAAATGATTAGTTCCTGATAAGCTCTGGAAGTAACTGGTGTTGGAATAACCCCTGCACTTGTCAGCATGGTGACCCAAAAGATTTCTTTCTTTTTTTTTTTCCCCCTCCAGCCTGTTTGAGTTGGGTCTCAGCCACAGGCAACCCAAAGAGCTCTGTAAGTAACAAAATAATCTTAGTGGGCCCTATAACTTGGAGCTTAAACATTTTCCACAAATGATTTGCATCAGGTTTCAGAACCACTTTGCTAGGGTTTTCCGAGCAGTGATTCTCAGACTTCAGTGAGCAGCAGACTTGCCTGGAAGTCTTGCTAGAAATAAAGAGCCTCTGCTCGGTTCCATACTGCTGGAGATTCTGATCTGGAGCCTGAGGCCAGGGGATCTGAGTTTTGAGCAACATCCACTCTGACAAAGGGCAGAGATCATGCCCAGTCTAAGGCTTTACCCCTGGTTGGGGCCTGGGGTCTCTCTCAAATGAATGAAAGTAAAGTTTGAGTCTAGATCACCTTTAGAAAATCATTCCTCTCCTGCCTGTTACCCAGTTGTGCACACGACATGATATTTTAATAAATCTAACCAGGGGACTTCCTAGTTGTCTAGTGGTTAAGACTTTGCCTTCCAATGCAGGGGCTTTGGGTTCCATCCCTGGTTGGGGAGCTGGGATCCCACATGCCTCGCAGTCAAAAAAAACCCCCAAAACATAAGAACAGAAGCACTATTGTAACAGACTCACTTTAAAAATGGTCCACATCACCCCTGCGCCCACATCACCACTGTTGAGCCTTCCTGGGAACCTCACCTACTGAAGCCTGCTCACACTGGAGCCCATGCTCCACAGCAATAGAAGCCTGCACACCGCAACTAAAGCGTAGTCCCCACTCACCGCAACTAGAGAAAGCCCACGCGGCAATGAAGACCCAGCACAGCCAAAAATTTTAAAAAGGGATCCACTTCAAAAAAAAAAAAAATTTAAGAAATCTAACCAAAGGAACTATGGTTAGATATGTGAGCCTCATTCGTGTAATGGTTTAACCAGCATGGACCCCTCAAGTAATTTGGAAACAGCTGGATATTGTGCAAGCTGAAATTGTTGCTTCAAATTCAAAGCAGTCTGCTCTTAAGAAAGATTTTGGCAGTAGTGGAAAATGTTCCAGAGGGTAATTACTCACTGACTTAGTCTGAGGTAATTTATGGTGAATGCTTCCCTCACGTGTGTGTTGTGTGTGTGTGTGTACATGTGGACCCGTACTTACTTGGAGGTGAAGGAAGGGCCATAGCCCTTTTACTTGGGTGAAAGGGAATCTTTTAAGTTGACCCATCAGGCCAGAAAATCCCTTTTCACATACCATCTTGTAGCAGCTTTGCTCTTGAGGCCCCTGAGAGCTGGGGGAAGAAGGATGTGGAGCCTGAATGAAATGCCCTGTTGGCCCTCACCCCAGGCACGTGTGGGTTTGCCATTGTCTAAAGTCTTCCCCCACAACAAGGATTTGTACCCTACGCTGAGTTCCTGTACCTCAGCCACCAGGAATTAGGGTGTGGGTTGGCCATGATTATGCAAATTTAAACTGATCGTCTTCAGATATTTTTGTTTGTGTCCCCTCAAGAGAATTCTGATAAGCCACACCTCCTTTTACATTATAAAGCTAACATCTAAAATGATTTTATGGTAACAAGATTTTTCTTATTTGTGGGAGAAGGACAAGAGTGCATATTTTGTAAGATGAGCTAAGATGAAGACTGACTGTAATTGAAATAACTATTCTAGGATATGATTAGATAAAGTAGGATTTTCACTCCTCTATTAAATAAAACATGCAGACTCTGAAAGAAATCAGATTTGGAAGTTTTTTTCTGGTGGATTTCAAAAGGTTTGGTGGCCCTGCAAAACATTCCGTTTAAGTGAATCAAGATCACTAACCTTCGACAGTTCTGAATTTAGGCAATCCCAGCATGGACCAAAATATCCTGTTTTTAAGGCCAAGTTTCATATCTAACAGAAATATGTGTAAGTCAGGGAAAGATAGGCAAGTCTGGGAGCTTAAGGAGCTTTATTATTCATTAAAGACTACTTCTCTGAAACCAGTATTTTGATGCTTTCTGTTGCTCAGAGGCCTGGAAATTTATACACCCCGCTGGGCAGTCTTTTTGGGAAGAAGTGGGAGGTTGTGCAGTGAGGGCTGGACAGCTGAGAAAGCTGGCTGGTTCACAGATCAGTCTCAGGAAGGAAACCTGTGGCAGTTGATGATCTCTTCCCTTAGAGACATTTGTGTTCTTGGATCAACTGAAAGTCTCTTTAAACCCCTGGAGAGAAGTACTTCCTCTGAGCATGACGACTGAGGAATTGCACTCTTTCTTATCTCATTGATGAGGAAGTCCAGAGGTATCTAGGTTACCGAGATGGTTGACTGGTTCACCACGGTCACCACTGCTGCTGTCATCATTGCAGATCCAGTTGATCTCATCTCCTGGCTCAGCAGGCATCCTCCTCCTGTGTGCATGGTCCAGGGGACACTTCTGCAATCCTGGGCATCCTGGCCAGATAGGATAGTGTATAAGGGAGAAGGAAGCTGGTACCTGTCCCCTGAAGCCCCAACCAGTCTCTTGCTTCTTGTCGGCCAACTGGCTTAAGCCAGACCATCTACCGAGAGGTAACAAACTATCATGTTAGTATGTAAAAATTCGAAACATCACTTCTCATTAATACAGTGGCTAAAAGCCAGTTGTCACATGCCTTTACACCATGATTCCCCTCTAGTCAATATCTAAACTTGCATCACCTGCATCAGCCTTGGTCGACTGGTTTCATGTCCACAGGTGGTTCTGACCTTCTGATTGTATTTAAAATGTAACTTTGAGACTTTGCCTGCTTAAAATACTGTAGTGAGTTTTGAGAGCATAAATTTTTCCCACATAAAAATTAGGTGAAAACACATCAAGAACTATATACACTCAGTGAAGTTTGTGTATTAAAAACCAAAGAGGCATTTTACTGGGAAAAGAATTTTAACCTGAAAGACATTCTTTGTAGTGGTACCTGGCTCATAATAAGCCCTCAATAAATGTTACTTGTTATTCTTACTGGTAGGGTATTTGTTAAAATCTGTAATACCCTGCTTCCCCTAAATTAACAGTGTTTAATAAAGTAGCCATTCAGAAAGTGTTTTTGAGTGAATTAGAAAGCACAGGGTAGTGATTGAATTGACAGCCTTGGAATTGTTGTTCAGTCACTAAAGCTGTGTCCGACTCTTTGCAGCCCCATGGACTGCAGCCTTCCAGGCTCCTCTGTCCATGGGGTTTTCCAGGCAAGAATACTGGAGTGGGTTGCCATTTCCTTCTCCAGGGGATGAAACCCGACCCAGGGATCAAACTCCCATCTCCTGCTTTGGCAGGAGAATTCTTCACCACTGAACCACCTGCTGCTGCTGCTAAGTCGCTTCAGTCGTGTCCGACTCTGTGCGACCCCATAGACGGTAGCCCACCAGGCTCCCCTGTCCCTGGGATTCTCCAGGCAAGAACACTGGAGTGGGTTGCCATTTCCTTCTCCAATGCATGAAAGTGAGAAGTAAAAGTCGCTCAATCGTGTCTGACTCTTAGCGACCCCATGGACCACAGCCCAGCAGGCTCCTCCGCCCATGGGATTTTCCAGGCAAGAGTACTGGAGTGGGGTGCCATTGCCTTTTCCGACTGAACCACCAGGGAAGTCCAATAGCCCTGGTATCCGTTCCGTTCAGTCGCTCAGTCGTGTCTGACTCTTTGCGACCCCATGAATCGCAGCACGCCAGGCCTCCCTGTCCAGCACCAACTCCCGGAGTTCACTCAGATTCACGTCCATTGAGTCCGTGATGCCATCCAGCCATCTCATCCTCTGTCGTCCCCTTCTCCTCCTGCCCCCAATCCCTCCCAACATCAGGGTCTTTTCCAGTGGGTTAACTCTTCACATGAAATGGCCAAAGTACTGGAGCTTCAGTTTTAGCATCATTCCTTCCAAAGAAATCCCAGGACTGATCTCCTTTCAGAATGGACTGGTTGGATCTCCTTGCAGTCCAAGGGACTCAAGAGCCCTGGTATCAGACAGGCGTAAATTCTAATCCCATCTCTGCCATCTTTTCAGTTCAGTCGCTCAGTCGTGTCCGACTCTTTGCGACCCCATGAATTGCAGTACGCCAGGCCTCCCTGTCCATCACCTGTTGCCTTCTCCGTAGTAATAATCTGATGATATGAAAATAGCTGATTAAAAATCATCCATATTTTCTTAGGCTTGCCTTCATAAAAATGAAGAATATGGTGTGACATTTGCAAAAATTTCACCATTATTTTGTGAGTGAAGTTAGCAAGGGACAACATTATTTTTTGCTGTTATAGTGAAGTTGCTCAGTCATGTCTGACTTTTTGCAACCCCATGGACTATAGCCTACCAGGCTTCTCCATCCATGGGATTCTCCAGGCAAGAGTACTGTTATAATTGCATATAAAATATATAAATATGAAACGTAGATTTGTTATAGATAAATTTTGGAATATTCTTGGGTGTGACTTTGTACCAACAATGCTGCAATTCCACTACTATGTTGGAAGGGATAAAGACTGCTCTAAAACCATATCTTATTAAATTCCAGAAGATAATATCTAGGGAAGAATATATGTTTTCACTTATTTTCCTTATGCCAAGTGTGTTATAGAAGATGTGGTAAACGTGGGCTGTTATGTGCTCAACACTCATAATGAATTAGTTCAAGATGCATTTTGAACTTTGAGAAATAAAAAGCATAGCTACAACTGTATTTATAACCATTTAAGTGAGTGACATGCATTTCAGTGCTAAACAAAAAGCAATAAAAATCAACACTAGTATATTATTTATGCTTAAGTATTAATTACTTGGGAATATAAAACATCATTATTTATTTCTATGCTGTATAACTGAAGTGGAAAATTGAGATAATTCCCACAAGCAGAATTCACATTGACTTCAATTATGTGGGTACTTCAGAGGAAAATAACTTTTATGTTATAATCACGAAATCTTTCAACTTTACTTTATGTCTTGGTACAACTTTAATATGTCAGTTCCAATTCTATGAATGTTAGAGATTTTTTTTTTTCTCCTTAGCACAACATGTTGTACTTTGCTGAATATGTTCTAAAATTAAGTAGGGAAATCTTAGGTATCAAAAGGCATTGAAAGAAATATGTTAATGGTTTCAAAGTTATCACAAGAAGGTGTAAATCTGTGGTGACACGTACAAATAAGCATCTTAAAAATAATCTTTTTCAAATGGACTCTTTTAAGGTCTTTACATAAAGTATCTCATGCAGTTAGATCAAAATTTAGAAGTAAGCATCAGCAGTTACTTGGCAGAACATGTGCTTTAAAGATTTCTTTCACAAGGCACAATGTTGCACAGCTTTACAAAGGCACAAATAGAATCTAAACCTTAACTTGATTTGTGACTACTGACAACATCTAAGCACAAGAAATAAAGACGACAAACCTCCCTCAGTCGTTGGAATGCTTAGTGTTAATTTTGTGTGTATGTAATATTTTCTTATCTTGTACCATTAAGAAGATGTTCCACTATTTTCAATTTTCCCTGTATCAAATTTCAAGGGTATTAATATTTGAGGCACATATTTTTGCTAATCCACTTTTCCATGTTTGGCCCTATCTGAGATAAAGGATACATTTTTCTCCCAAATCTTGGGAGACTAGTTTACATTGATGTCCAAGTGTTATGCAAAATAAGATAAATGAGTGAGCATTAACTGCTCTATTTTTACTTAGAACTTTAAAAGTTGAGAGACTGGTTAAAAACAAAATTGTTATAAATGACTGCGTTTGGAGGAGAAAAATATACATTAGAATATTCAGTGTTTATTCAATCAGTATGCCTCAGTTAATGACTGCAGTACACAATAAATGTTAGTATATCAATCAGGTCACCAAAGAGAATTGCATTATTAACATTCATTAACTTTGTAATAGATAACTTAATTGTACAAATAACCCAAAGCTATGTAATTAGGATGTGATTATATTCCCATTTCTTTATGACAAAATGAACTTATAGTTCAAGTAACTGGTGCAAGTAAAAAGGAAAGTGTAAAATGAGGTTATAAATCAACTATTAAATACGTATTCTCAATTGCTATTTCCTAGGTATAAAGGGATGTTTTAATTCTCTGTG
Organism: Aepyceros melampus; assembly: GCA_006408695.1. Classification (NCBI taxonomy): domain Eukaryota; kingdom Metazoa; phylum Chordata; class Mammalia; order Artiodactyla; family Bovidae; genus Aepyceros; species Aepyceros melampus. The sequence goes on from SJXQ01006139.1 coordinate 238,845, forward strand.
TTTTATAATGGTTTCTATTAAATAACTTCACAGAATTGAGCCCAATAATAGTCCCTTTTTTCATCTTAGAGACAAATGTTCCCTCTTTTTTCATTATTTGGGAAAGATAGGACTGTTTTCTTATTGCTTTAAACATACTCATGGGCTAAAATAAGGAAAACTTAACCTTTAGAGTGTACTGCTTTTTTGGTCTTTATTATAAATCTTAGTTTCTTACAGGAGACAAGTATTCATTTATGGACTAATTTAGTTCTAACTCCTTCCTTGGACGCCATCTCCAAAGAGATGTTGAGGATGTCAGCATCTGATAAAGGCTGATGAAACTTGAATTCTTGGTTTCAGGTGAAGTGCTTGTGTTCATCTAGTGTCTGTAAATGTACTTCAGCATTCTGGAATGCGACATCCAGATAAATTAAAAAAATGTTTATTGGGAATACAATAATTAGTACACTCTTTCTTATAGTCAAGTGTGGCAAATAGTTATCTTTGCACTCACAGTTATCCACAATTTAGAATTTTCTGTGCTTTAGGTTGAATTCAGTCCAGGTTTGATGCAGGATGCAGGATGCTTGGGACTGATGCACGGGGATAATCCAGAGAGAGGGTGTGGGGCGGGAGGGGGGAGGTGGGGGTCGGGATTGGGAGTTCATGTACACTCGTGGCTGAGTCATGTCAATGTATAGCAAAATGAATACAGTATTGTAGAGCAAAACAAACTAAAAAATAAATTATTAAACTATGAAAAATAAAGTTAATCCAGTGGACCCACCAGTCCAATGGCAGGGGAGGTGGGAAAATGTAGTTTACTTTTGCAACCAGGAAGGAAAGGAAAACTGTAAATGTTTCGAATCTGTGACATAGAGATGAAAAAAAGCATACTGAAGCTGAAGCTCCAATACTTTGGCCACCTCATGCGAAGAGCTGAGTCATTGGAAGAGACCTTGATGCTGGGAAAGATGGAGGGCAAAAGGAAAAGCGAGTGGCAGAGGATGAGATGGTTTGATAGCATCACTGACTCAATGGACACGAATTTGAACAAACTCTAGGAGGTAGTGAAGGACAGGGAAGCCTGGTGTGCTTCAGTCCACAGGGTCACAAAGAGTCAGCCACGAGTTAGTGACTGAACAACAACATCAGTATGAGTAGATTTAATGCTGCAAAAATATAGTACATAATTTATATAGCTTAATTCCTACATTGATTAAAAAAGCATACTGAAGCTGAAGCTCCAATACTTTGGCCACCTCATGCGAAGAGCTGAGTCATTGGAAGAGACCTTGATGCTGGGAAAGATGGAGGGCAAAAGGAAAAGCGAGTGGCAGAGGATGAGATGGTTTGATAGCATCACTGACTCAATGGACACAAATTTGAACAAACTCTAGGAGGTAGTGAAGGACAGGGAAGCCTGGTGTGCTTCAGTCCACAGGGTCACAAAGAGTCAGCCACGAGTTAGTGACTGAACAACAACATCAGTATGAGTAGATTTAATGCTGCAAAAATATAGTACATAATTTATATAGCTTAATTCCTACATTGATCAGTATTTTAAAAGGAGAAACATTTTCAAGAATAATGTAACATCTAAATTATATAATGTTAATGCAATATGTGAATTCTAAACACACTTTTTTCCTCTGATTTTACCTTTTGATAGCAATCATTAAGCCTATTTTTCAATTATCTTTGAAAAGTTATATTTCTTTCCTCAGGTCTGTGTCGCTTTTTCTGTGATAGCTTATTTTCCCTTCCCATATAATTAAAGGAAGCTCTCATTTTGTGTAGTACTAAGCTGTGAATGAGGTCAATCATTTTGCAAAAAAACCCGTTTGGATATCCTTCTTAGATTGAGTCAGGTTTTCAAAAGATTTTTATTTTAGCTAAGCAATGTTTGCAACTTTCACTGTACTAGAAATAGAGATTGAACATGCTGCCTCTTGGGCAGCAAAGCAGTGAAGTGGTATCTCAGAGTGCAGTAGCTACCAGAAATGAAGTAAGTGATCAGGGAAATGGAATAAAACTCTAAACAAATAGACAAAAATATTAGAAATTGTTACCAGCTTCAACTGGCAATATTTAATGACTGCTCATAGGATTTCAGTGCACCAAGCATCTTAGCAAAGCAGTGAAGTGGTATCTCAGAGTGCAGTAGCTACCAGAAATGAAGTAAGTGATCAGGGAAATGGAATAAAACTCTAAACAAATAGACAAAAATATTAGAAATTGTTACCAGCTTCAACTGGCAATATTTAATGACTGCTCATAGGATTTCAGTGCACCAAGCATCTGAGGGGAAGTTTGTATGTGTTCCTAACCCAGGAAAGGTTGCATACTGTTCTACTACAATCTAAACTGGGTGATCTCTTGATCACGACTTAGACAAATCTCTCAGGCTGTGAATGTCAGACTGCACACCTGATCTGTAACATTTTACACTGTTCTCTGGGTGTATTTGTTTCCAGGGAAGGAGGAGGTCATGTGGACCTGCAGCTGTAAACAATCCGAGTAACCCTGGAACTGGAACTGGCATTGTCTGCTCACAAAGTATTATTACAAAGAGGTGTTTGGGGAAAAACTGTAATCTATTCTGTTTTATCATAATGTAGAACCTGAAGTTTCATTTCTGTCTTTGTCTTTCTGCAGCTTTTTAATATGCTTCTGAAATATTTAATATTTCTAAAATATTTTTAAATATTTCTAAACTCAAGTGACAAATTATATAAAAGTATCATAGAAGAGTACAGATAAGTTAAATTTTTAAAAATCTAAAATGGGACATGAAGATTTATTCTGTTTCTCTCTCCGCTACCTTTACCCCACCAATACTTGTCTGTGACTTCTATTGATCTAAGGGGGAAAAAAACAAGCATTTTTTGTAAAGTTATTTTAGAGCAAAACTTCAACTATAAAATGTACAAAATGTCATATTTATGTTCACATGTGTATGAATAAAATATCCAGTTGACCTACTAACTGCATGTTTTAAAGTTAACATTTATACTTAGAGTGAATGCTAAATAAACCTTAACTATACTTTGATGTTGTGTGTTTATATATATATTTATATTTTGCCATATATATATATATATACATCTCCCAAACATTATCAAACAATTCATGGGTTTGGACAGTGAGTCTGTGTAGTTAAGAGACTAGGTGTTGTGAGAAGCAGTCTATTCCCTTAGTTTTGGAAGAGAATGACAAAAGACGGTTAATAAAGGACTTATAAAATATATATACATCTAAATTTATTTGGTTCCTGAAATTTTAGATTTGGCGACAAGCCTCTATATGTCAAATAACATACGCTTTCAATTTTAAATAGCATAAAGCCCATTTAAAGCAGTCAAAACAATATTTTTCTACATGAAGGCATTCATAATTAGGTATTTAACAAGATTGATTCAGCAGCCCAATTATGTCAGAGCTTTTGAACAAATTTTTCAATTACATGTTTAGCTTCCTTCCCATCATGATTACAACCTGACTACCTCTAGTTCCAGTATCACATCCTCATCTGATAACAGCAAAAGTATAAAGGGAAAATGGCAAATGACCATATTTTACTAGATAGGAAAACCTTTCCCTGAAAAGCTTCCTTACAGATTTCTCATTTCTCAGGGTCCTGTTAGCTTAGATTGGTTTGTGCACCCATAGCCTTGACACAAGGACAGAAGTTCTCTGCTATTTGAAACTTTGGTTATTAGTAAGCTATTCTAGCAAGGCTGTTGCTCAAGTAGCCAATACTTACAGCACTGCCTGATGCAATGAGCCAACTCATTGGAAAAGACACTGATGCTGAGAAAGGAGCATCAGAAAAAGAAGCAAAAGGAGCATCAGCGAAAGGAGAAGTGAGTGGCAGAGGCTGAGATGGTTAAATAGCTTCACCAACTCAACAGACATGAATTTGAGCAAACTCCAGGAGATGGTAGAGGACAGAGGAGCCTGCATGCTACTGTCCAAGGGGTCACAAAGAATCAGACATGACTTAGTGACTGAACAGTGAAACAACTACAAATGTGTACTTTAGTATACACAGTCAGGGTGAACAATATTATTCTCTAGTATCTAACAACCCCAAAGGCTCATTCTTGATATTCATTTCAATCAGATTGTTCGTAGGAATCCTGGCAGGTATAATCTTCACACAGAAGTGCAGGCCAAAGTTTCACTGGTTGCTGAGCAGAGGGACAGAAACAAGAAATACTGTGCAATGCTACTGAGAGACTTTTGGCTGCTAGTATTATCTTCACATCTGCGCCCACATTTATTGTTCAATGGAAGTCACATGACCACACCTAAATGCCAGAGAAGTTTGGATAGATAACTTTTACCAGGGTTGTCTTGTGACCATCTAAAACTTTTATCACTAAGGAAGAAAGCAAAAATGAATATTGGGGTACAATAGGTAATCTCTAACACAACCACTTAACTAATGCGGGTGGTTATAGTAGGTAAGTGTGAGATAAGTGCAATTGTGCGGTAGTTTGAGCATTCTTTGGCATTGCCTTTCTTTGGAATTGGAATGAAAACTGACCTTTTCCAGTCCTGTGGCCACTGCTGAGTTTTCCAAATTTGCTGGCATATTGAGTGTAGCACTTTCACACCATCATCTTTCAGGATTTGAAATAGCTCAACTGGAATGCCATCACCTCCACTAGCTTTGTTC
>SJXQ01006139.1:243564-311607 GCA_006408695.1 Aepyceros melampus
CTAGATAGCATATTCAAAAGCAGAGACATTATTTTGCCGACTAAGGTTCATCTAGTCAAGGCTATGGTTTTTCCAGTAGTCATGTGTGGATGTGAGAGTTGGATTGTGAAGAAGGCTGAGCACTGAAGAACTGATGCTTTGGAACTGTGGTGTTGGAGAAGACTCATGAGAGTCCCTTGGACTGCAAGGAGATCCAACCAGTCCATTCTGAAGGAGATCAGCCCTGGGATTTCTTTGGAAGGAATGATGCTAAAGCTGAAGCTCCAGTACTTTGGCCATCTCATGCAAAGAGTTGACTCATTGGAAAAGACTCTGATGCTGGGAGGGATTAGGGGCAGGAGGAGAAGGGGACAACAGAGCATGAGATGGCTGGATGGCATCATCGACTCAATGGACGTGAGTCTGGGTGAAGTCCGGGAGTTGGTGATGGACAGGGAGGCCTGGCGTGCTGCGATTCATGGGGTCGCAAAGTGTCGGACACGACTGAGCGACTGAACTGAACTGAACTGAACTTAAGCAAAGCTACGAACACTACTACTACTAAATCTTTATTCTCACTAGAACTTTACAGGAGTCGGTTCTCTGCCAGGTCATTAGAGCTGACAAAAACAGAAAGATGAGGAAAAAAGTGAGTGAAGCATGGTAGGAAAACAGTGTTCTTAGTTTCGTGGGCAGTATCAAGGGTGGTTAAGAACTCCTTATCCTTGGGAGCATGGTCCTTATCTTCCCACAAAATGAGGGGTATGCCTAGCACACAGAAGGTTGCACCCATCAATGGAAAAGAAATGAATATGTACCATATTCCTGCTCTCTATCAAGCACTTTATATTAATTGTCCCACTAAACTCTCATAGGAAACCTACGCCTATTTGCTGTTAAGAATATCAGCCAAAGACCCCATTTAATCAATCATGTTATTGTCAAAATCATATAACTTGAAATTGGTGGAGCTAGGATATAAAGCCGAAGAAGGCAATGGCACCCCACTCCAGTACTCTTGCCTGGAAAATCCCATGGATGGAGGAGCCTGGTGGGCTGCAGTCCATGGGGTTGCTAAGAGTTGGACACAACTGAACGACTTCACTTTCACTTTTCACTTTCATGCATTGGAGAAGGAAATGGCAACCCACTCCAGTGTTCTTGTCTGGAGAATCCCAGGAACAGGGGAGCCGGGTGGGCTGCCGTCTATGTGGTCGCGCAAAGTCGGACACGACTGAAGCGACTTAGCAGCAGCAGTAAGATATAAAGCCAGAGTCCTGTGCCTCCAGAGAACCTATCGTTTTTGCTATATGGAATGATGGGAGATAAAGCCTGTGGAGAGAGCCCAGTGAAAATCTTTAGGTGTCCTAGGAACTAAAACCATCCTGTAACTTAGTAAAGCCAATACTAAACTAATATAAGTCCAAGGAAGCCCAACACAAATCTGATGACTACTCTGATAACAGAAATGTCAATGTCTAAATCTTCACCAATCAGTGATTTTGGGTGTCCTTTCTTTGCTCTTGTTCTATGAATATCCTCAGTCTGTTTTCCAGGTGACCCAGTATTGCACATGGCAGCAAGTAAGGTAAAATATAAATTGGCAAAAAGAAGGCACAATAACTGTTTTATCACCATGATTACACTGTGTATAACTGCTTGCTGTAGTATTATTTTTATTTGACAAGGTTACTTGTTAAGACCAAGTAGCAGAGAGGTAATGCTGGGTGGTGACAGCATGTACATTCATTTGGGGATCCTAGACCAGTGTTCTGTTGTACTACAAATAGTACAGTGGATTCCAATTTACTTTCAGCCCAACTGTGTTTCTTAAATTCCTAGTGGACGCTCACCCTTCTGACAGGTAAATTAAATAGTCTTGTTCAGGCTTCAGAGACAAAGCAGAGGAGGCCTCTGACCTTGCTTCTAACCTGCCTGGACACTGCCCTGATTGTGAGTGACAACCTGCTCTGAGTGCAAGCCTTGTGGCACTGGAATCTTAGATTAGTTGGGGGACAAGTGTTGAGATTGTTGAGCCCATGGAAGGGGTCTTGCCAACAAAGACCCAGGTTTAACAACATTCCAAGTTTTATACAACAAAACCAACAGCATTAACACGAAACTAGAGCTGCAATTCTCTCTCACAGATTTATGATGATACCAGTTTGTGTCCTGGGATTATAATTGGGAATCCCCAAACTGCAATCTTTGAAGTCTCACGCATGGCGCAGACATGCTGCCAGGGACCTTTTCCCAACTGGGACTCCAGATGTACTGTGGCATGGGACTTCCCAGCACTGTTTAAGTCTGGATATTGGTCAAAACCCAATTTAGTGATGTATCCTCTGCTCTTTCTATTTCTCTTTTCTTTTAATGTTAGTACACTGAAAATAAGGTAGATAATTCTCTAATAAATATTTGTATTGTTTATTTGTATAGAAGCAATACGATGTAAAGAAAAGAGGATACTCTATTATATTGAATTCCTCCTCTTTTTTTTTGAATTCAGTACTTTAAAAAATCTTTATTCCTTTGGATATCTTCTTATATAATTATCTGTTGATGGTCATTTAGATTGTTTCCATGTCTTGGCTATTTTAAACAGTGTGTAGATAAACAACAAGGTCTTACTGTATAGCACAGGGAACTTCCTGTGACAATGAAAAAAATATGGAAAGAATATATATATATATACACACATATATATATAGGGGCTTCCATGGTGGCTCAGATGGTAAAGCGTTTGCCTGCAATGCGGGAGGCCCAGGCTCGATCCCTGGGTTGGGAAGATCCCCTGGAGAAGGAAATGGCAACCCACTCCAGTACTCTTGCCTGATAAAGTCCACGGACAGAGGAGCCTGGTGGCTTATAGTCCATGGGGTCGCAAAGAGTTGGACATGACTGAGTGACTTCACAGTCATATATAAATTCAGATAGAGTCACTTTGCTCTACAGAAGAAATTGACACAATATTTTAAGTCAACTATACTTCAATAAAATTTTAAAAATAAATAAAATAAAACTTTATTAATTCCTTCTCCTTAGTTTTCACGTGAAATGTTTCTCCTGTAACTTCTTTAGTTGAATACTCAATTTATTTTCATCATTTCAGACTAATAATTTCATTTTAAATATAGTTTGGGCTATATCCCATAGTTTGACATGAAACGTTTGCTTTGTATTCTTTTGTAAATAGTTTCTAATCACATTGTTTTCTTTCTCTTTGAACAAAGAGGTAATTAAGAATTTTTCATGGCTTTTAATTATGAGTGACTATGGATTTTAAAATATAAACTTGTTATTATTTTCTAGACTTACTATATATTATTATTAATAAAGAATATCACCTATAGGAATTGTTGAAATTTATTGAATTTTTTGTCTATTAAATGATAAAAGTTTATAAAGTTTCATAAGCACTAAAAATAAAAGATGTTTTACACTAATATGCTGAATAGCTTAAAATTTATGTACAGAATTCTATTTCTATATAATATGCCTTTTTGCCTTGAATTTTCATTGTCTAATATTAAATCTGTCTTTTGAAAGAAATTTCCTTTGGTATATGTCTATTCATTTCTTTTCATTATTCACACTTAGTTTTGTCATAGTTTTGTCTTGTTTACTCTTCTCCTAGTGAAACAATTTACTTTATTGTTTGAGCCAATCTCCAACTCTTTGACTTAATTGAAGAGTTTAATATATTTAATACATGTGTATGTATAAAGAAGGCTGAGCACTGAAAAATTGATGCTTTCAAATTGTGGTGCTGGAGAAGACTCTTTAGAATTTTTTTTTCCTTATTATAAAAATTATTTATGTTTATTGTATGAAATTTGGAAAGTTCAGAGAATTTTAAGTAATAAATATCACCTGTAAATCTAATCACCAGAAATGACCCCTGTAAGGCTTTGGTATATTTCTTTCTAATTTTTATGCTGTGCATATAAATTTGTATACTGTTAAGATTCAGTCTGCTTTTTTTGTTTTTTGTTTTTAATTAATTTTTATTTTTTAGTTTGTTTTGCCTTACAATACTGTATTTGTTTTGCTATACATCGACATGAATCAGCCACGAGTGTACGTGAACTCCCAATCCCGACCCCCACCATCTCTCTGGATTATCCCCTTGCATCAGTCCCAAGCATCCTGCATCCCACATCGAACCTAGACCAGCGATTCGTAAGGACATCAAACTAGTCAACCCTAAAGGAAATCAACCCTGAATATTCATTGGAAGGACTGGTGCTGAAGCTGAAGCTCAAATACTTTGGCCACCCTGATGCTGGGAAAGATTGAAGGCAAAAGAAGAAAGGGGCCGTAGAGGATGAGATGGTTAGATAGCATCACTAACTCAATGGGCATGAATGTGAGGAAACCCCAGGAGATAGTGGAAGACAGAGGAGCCTGGCATGCTGCAATCCATGAGGTCTCAAAGAGTTGGACATAGCTTAGCAACTGAACAGCAGCAACAAATACAGTTAAACTATTATTTACAGTTTCAGCCACTGCCGTAATTAAAAGTTCAGTCTTACTTTTAAATCTTATCATTTGGAGTTTTCTATGTTGTTTCTTTTCTTTCTTTCTTTCTTTTTTTTTTTTTTTTACTTAATGTCTTTGATTATGTGATTTATATTTAGCTTGGTTTTTCTCATGCCTATTATTCTTAAATTATATAACTTATTACATTGATGATTTGTTTGTGATGTTTCTCAAAAGCATTTTCTAAATCTATTTCTCTGTAATTATCAAAGTGTAAAATGAATCAGCATTATATTTGTATATCCCTGAGGCAAGAGTTTGGGAACATTTTTTATTTATTCCATTCTTTCCCTTTCACCTTTGCACATTTTTATTAATATAATTTTGTTAGTATAATGTAATATAATCTGTTAATAAAAGTGCAGCTACTTTATCAGTTTCAAATTATTAAATCTTACAATATAAATTCTCCCTTTCAAGAGACACTTTAATGCATGCATTCCTTTTGAACCAGATTTGAAATTTTAAGACAATTTTGTGTGTTACTGGTGGCATGTCATCACTATTTCTTCTATACTGTGTGTGTGTGCGTGGTCAGTCATTCAGTCATGCCCAACTCTCTGCAGCCCCATAAACTATAGCTCACTAGGCTCCTCTGTCCATCCATGGAATTTTCCAGACAAGAATATTGGAGTAGTTTTCCTATTCTTTTGCTGTTATTTTGTCCAGGATAGTAATGTATTTTCAAGTAATTTTTTTGCTAGAAGTATATCTGGATGCTATATCATCTTGGCAGGTGCGTTCTGCCAAGAAAAAAGAAATTATTGAAGCATAGTTGACTCACTACATTTCAGGTGTATAGCAAAATGATTCAGTCATACATATATATATATATATATATGAATATATATATGTGAATATATATTCTTTTTCAGATTCTTTTCCATTACAGGTTATTGCAAGACACTGAATATAGTTCCCTGTGCTATGCAGTAGGCCCTAGTTGGTTATCTATTTTATCTATAGTCATGTATGTCTGTTAATCCCAATTCCAAATTTATCTCCCCTCCCACCTTTCCCCTTGGTAACCATCAGTTCAGTTCAGTCGCTTAGTCATGTCTGACTCTTTGCAACCCCATGGACTGCAGCACGCTAGGCTTCACTGTCCATCACCAACTCCCAGAGCCTGCTCAAACTCATGTCCATTGATTCGGTGATGCCATCCAACCATCTCATTCTCTGTCATCCCCTTCTCCTCCTGCCTTCAATCTTGCCCAGCATCAGGGTCTTTTCTAATGAGACAGTTTTTCACATCAGGTGACTGAAGTATTGGAGATTCAGCTTCAGCATCTGTCCTTCCAATGAACATTCAGGACTGATCTCCTCCAGGATTGACTGGTAACCATAAGCTTGTTTACTATATGTGTGAGTCTATTTCTGTTTTATAAATAAGTTCATGTGTATCACTTTTTTAGATCCCACATATAAATGATATCATATGATATGTGTCTTTCTCTGCCAAGAAAATTTTAATAAGTATAAAATTATTGCAAAATAGGCTCCCTCTCTTTATAATTTCATGTAAGGTTGCTCCATTACTTTCTGATTTTCAATGTTACAGAGGAAAATTCTGAGGCCAGTATGATTTCACTCTTTTATAACTGTATAATTAAAGTTATTTTTGGTTGTAAGAAAAGGAAAATGACTGATTAACTACTATGATCTAAATGCTTGTACCCCACACCCTGCAAAAAAATTCACATTAATATCTTAATGCCCCATGTGATGGTATTTGTTGTTGTTTGTTGTTCAGTTGCTAAGTCATGTCGGACTCTTTGCGACCCATTGACTACACCATCCCAGACTTTCTTCTCTTTCACTCTCTCCCCAAGTCTGCTCAAATTCTTGTCCATTGTGACAGTATTAGGAGGTGCTTAGGTCAAGAAGATGGAGCCCTCACAAATGAGATTATGTTTTAAAAAAGAGAGCCCAGAGTGATTTGTCTACCCTTCTTCCATCTGAAGCCAGACAAGAAGTCACCAGTAATGAACCAGGATGTGGACTGTCACCAGGGGGTGATTATTCTGGCACCTTGATCTTGAATTCTCAGTCTACTACTGTGAGAAATAAATTTCTGTTTTTATAAGTATTTAGTTATAATAGCCCAACTGAACTAAGACTTAAGAAAACAAGGTATTTATTGAAAGGATTATTTTACAGAATTGAAGGAAGAGCTGAAATCTTAAATTTGGGAAAGTCAGGAAAGAAGGTAATTACAAGTTCTTCATGGGTGGTAAAGAATCTTACTAGTGGTAAAGAATCTGCCTGCCAATGCAGGAGACGCAAGAGACTCAGTTTCGATCCCTGCATTGGGAAGATCCCTTGGAGTAGGAAATGACAATCTGATCCAGTATTCTTGCCTGAAAAATCTCCTGGACAGAGGAGCTTGACAAGCTACAATCCATAGGGTTGCAAAGAGTTGACACAATTGAGCCACGGAACACACACACACATGCACACACACACACACAAACACACACATTCATAGATCTTTGTAGGGTGTGCTATTAAGGTAATGTAACTTGAATACTTTCAACAATTCAGTGATTCAAAGTTTCCCATTTCTGGGAGAAAAAAATCAGGTCCAGCTTAAGCCGGCTATATCATAATATCAAACAGCCTTGGAATGACATGGAATGCCAGTTCACAGGGGACCTAGCACTGTACCCTAAGGACATGCTCAGCAAGAGGAAATCATTTAGATCTAGGAGTCAACTTGACTGGTGCCCACCACAGTAATTAGCTTTTCTGTGTGACATTTTATAGGAATTTTTCTTCCTTTCTGTTATTTAAGGAGAAAGAAAGCCAGATAGGTTTAGAATCTCAGATTTTTCTTTAGTCTGAAATATCTTCTTCTAGCACAGTAAGTCTATTGTTTCTATTTTTTGTCATTCTGATATCTTCTTCCAAAACACAGGTTGTCTAAATGCAATCTCCACATCTGTAATTTATTGGTGACCATTTTTATGTGTTTTTCTTTTGTAGTCCAAGAGGGACTCATAGTTGATCTCTACACTAATTAAGTGATTTTTTTTCAGTGTTGATTTCTGTTTTTTTAGGGCTCCAAAAAGTTTTTAAATGAGCTTTTCTTTTGAAATAATTTTAAATTTTAGAAAAGTTGCAAAGATAATACAAAGAATTCCTATATGCCTTCACCCAGTTCCTCCAAAGGTTATGGTGGAACATTTGTTATACTGGGAAGTTGACACTAGCAAGTGTATCAGTTTCTTACTTCTGTGGTAACAGACTGTCAGGAACCCTTTCCTCTGAGTTCAGATATTTAAATTCAAGGTAATGGCAGGTCTGCATTCTTTCCGGAGGTCTAAGGCCAAATGTACTTCCTAACCTTTTCCAATTTTTAGAGGCCGACAGCTTTGTCTTACTGTCCCTTCTTCCATCTTCAAAGCAAATCACCGCAACCTCTGCTTCTGTGGTCTCATCTTGCACTTTTGACCTTCTCGCCTTCCTCTTAAGAGGACGTTTGCGATTCCACTGGACTCATCCAGATAATCCAGAATAGTTTTTCATCACAAAATTGTTAATTTAATCATACCTGCAAAATTCCTTTTGCTAATGTAAGGTAACATTTTCAGATTCCAGGGATTAGGAGGTGGACATCTTGAGGTGAGAGGAGGGGGAAGGCATTATTCAACCTGCCTTAGAACATAGTGTTAGTTGCTTCAGTTGTGTCTGACTCTTTGCAATTCCATGGACTATATATAGCCCACCAGGCTCCTCTGTCCCTGGAATTCTCCAGGCAAGAATACTGGGGTGGATTGCCATTTCCTTCTTCAGAGGATCTTCCCAACCCAGGGATTGAAACCAGGTCTCCTCCATTGCAGGCAGATTCTTTAGCATCTGAGTCACTGGGGAAGTCACAGAACATAACATTATTATTAACAAAACTCAGTTATTTAAATTTCATTAATTTTTTACTCATGTTCCTTTTCTGATCAAAGATCCAATCCAAGATATTAAAATTCATTTAGTCCTTATGTCTCTCCAGAGTCTCTGGTCTGTGCCAGTTTCTCAAAAAAAGATTTTAATTTTGCTTCTTCATTTTTCAGTTTTGTTGTAATTCTTTCCATGTTATTTCTTTTCCTTTTAAATTCATCTGGTTATATCTTGTCCCACTTTGTCCTTACCTTATAATTTTCTGCCTCTATTTATTTTACTTCTTTTCTTTATCATTTGCTTTTTTTTTTTTTTAAACCAATTATTTTGCATTTCATTGAAAACGTCAGTTTCCTGAATTTTCTTTTTTCATCCTGCAGTAGATGTTTTTGGAGTAGTGCTCCTCCTCTGAGTCATCAGGACATGCTTCTTTGACTTTGTTCTCACTGCAGCTCTCTATAAGCCTAAAAGATTCTAGCATTAGCCAACATGCAGGATATATGGATTATACTCCTGCTAATGGAAGAATCACTTTCTCTGATGAAGAACATGAAGACGTGGATCTTTGAGACCTGACTAAGATGACAAAGAATGAGAAAAATTTTTCCTATCCACTTCCAGGTGTTTTCCCTGGTAGCTCAGCTGGTAAAGAATCCACTTGCAATGTGGGAGACCTGGGTACAGTCACTGGGTTGGGAAGATCCCCTAGAAAAGGGAAAGGCTACCCACTCTAATATTCTGGCCTGAAGAATTCCATGGACTGTATATTCCATGGAGTCACAAAGAGTGAGACATGACTGAGTGACTTTCACTTTCCAGCTGTTTATGAGATGAAGTCTGGCAAGGCTTTTCTTGTTATAAACTCATCTACTTTATTTTTAGAGATGGTTCCTTCAATGGGTCCCTTTTGTCAATGAAGTGTCTCTCAGCATATATTTCATTGTTGTTCGATGGCTTAGTCCATTCATGCCACTATAACAAAGTACCATGGACTGGCTGGCTTATAAACAGAAATTCATTTCTCACGTTATGGAAGCAGGACGGCCAAGATCAAGGTCCTGGCCGATTCCAGGTTGGGTGATAATCCACTTTGCGGTTCACAGAAGACTGTCTTTTGCGGTTCACAGAAGACTGTCTTCTAGCTGCGCCCTCAGGTGTCAGAAGGAGAAAGGGATGAGACCCCAGCCCCATGACCTCATGAATTACCCACCAAAGATCCACCTTTTAATACTATCACATTGCTGGGTTAGGTTTTCATTGGGGGAGGGGACACAGATATTCAGTCCATAGCATTAGGGGTAATTCTTTTCTGTGTCTAAGGCATAGGATACAGAATTCTGGAACTTAGGGATGAGGGTGCAAATTTGAAAGTTATCAAGCATAGAGATGGTGTTTGACCATACAGGGCTGATTGATATCACTTAGGGGGCAAATACAGTCAGAGAATTGACAAAAGCTCAGCCTTGAGCATCAGGTTACACCATGTGTTCACAGCCTACATGAGAAAGGCCTCACTCATCTAATGAAATACTAGCTTAATATGAGCCTCCTGAATGCTGAGGTAATATTTTAAGTGGAAAGAATTATTCTAGTGCGGCAACAAACTCTAAAGCCAGAGTTGGGTTCAAATACTGGCTTGGTCACATCTAGATATAAAACTTGAGAGACTTCACATCTCTGAGGCTAAGCTTTCGCATCTGTGAGATGGGTTCATGAGAAGGCTCACTGCAAAGGATTTTTTAAGAGCTTCGCTGATACAGAATTGATATTCAATAAATGGCTCATGTTCGAAGTGTATAATTGATATGTTTTGACATGTGTATGCACTTATAAAAGTATCATCATGATCAAGATAATGAACACAGTCATTATCTTCCTTTGCAGTGCCTCTGTCAAACTCCACCCCCACCCTTTCCCCAGGCAAACACTGATGTATGTTCTGTCTCTATAGATTCATTTGCATTTTTTACAACTTTATTTAAGTGGAATCATGCAATATGCACTTTTTGACTTCTTTCAGTCAATATAATTATTCTGAGATTCATTTATATTATTGTATATATCAGTAGTTCATTCATTTTTGTCACTGAAGTCCAGTTAATTGCCTTTTTTTCTTTTATAAATAATTTTTTGGTATCATATCTAAGAAATATTTGACTTAAATCCAAAATCATAACTATTTTCTCTTCTTTTAGAAACTGTAAGTTTAGATTTAACATTTAGATCTTGTCCCCAAGTTTTCATTAAATTCAAATAATTTCTAATTTGCATTTCAATTTATTTTTTGATCTAAGCATGACTCAAAGGAACAATTTAGTAAGCAAATGCTGCTACTGCTGCTGCTAAGTCACTTCACTTGTGTCCGACTCTGTGCGACCCCATGGATGGCAGCCCACCAGGCTCCCCTGTCCCTGGGATTCTCAAGGCAAGAACACTGGAGCAGGTTGCCATTTCCTTCTCCAATGCATGAAAGTGAAAAGTGAAAGTGAAGTCGCTCAGTTGTGTCCGACTCTTAGCGATCCCATGGACTGCAGCCTACCAGGCTCCTCTGCCCATGGGATTTTCCAGGCAAGAGTACTGGAGTGGGTTGCCTTTGCCTTCTCCAAATATCTTTCTGTTAATTGATTTTTTTATCTAATTTCACAATGGCCAGAAATCCTACTTGGTATGACTTGAATTATTTTAGATGTATTGAGACACTTTTAATAACCCAGAATACAGTCTAGTTGGGTAAATATTCTGTGTGAACTTGAGAAGAATGGTACTCTGCTGTTGGATATTGTTGGATAAAATATTCTATAAATGTAAATTAGGTCAAGTTGGCTAATAGGATTGTTTGAATCTTTCATATTCCTAGTGATTTTCTTTTTACTTGTTTGGTCAATTATTGAGAGAAGGGTATTGAAATCACCAAACATAAAGTGGATTTATTTGTCAGTTTTTGCTGCATGTATTTTGGAACTCTGTTATTAGGTGCATAAAGATATAGAATTGTCATGTCCTCTTGATGAATTAACTTCTTTAGTATGTTAAAAATAGCTCTCTTCTTTCCTGATAATATTCTTTTCTTTGAAATCTGTGTATCTGAGAGTAATGTAGCTACTCTAGAGTTTTCTTTTGTTGTTGTTTTGGTTTTTGCTATTTGTTTGCTATTTGTTGAATCTGTGTGCAATGCAGGAGACCTGGGTTCACTCCCTGGATTGGGAAGATCCCTTGGAGGAGGAAATGGCAACCCATTCCAGCATTTTTATCTGGAAAATCTATCGACAGGGGAACATGATGGGGAACAGTCCATAGGGTCACAAGGAGTCAGACGTAACTGAGCATGTACAAATACACACGGCTTCCAGATCAAGAGAAAGACCACTTTCCCATTCTATTCTATTCTGGCTAGCAGGAATGTGAGATATACTTTCTGTCACCACATTCTTAAACAGATCCTGACAAACAAGAGACTAATCAAAGGAGAGCCACAGAAAAGTAAGGAATCTGGAAGCAAATGCCTAGGAAAACAGTTAATAAAGCAGCACAAGTTCAGTCTAGAGAAGAACAAGCAACCATCTTCTGGTAGCTCAAGGGTCCTTATATTAAAGAGGAAGTTGATGGAAGGACTTTAAATGGAAGGACTAGGATCAATGGGTGGATGTTACAGGGAATCTTATTTTGGCTCAATGGTAATATAGCTAGTTTCTTGAATGGTCAAAATTAGTGGTGCATAAACATTTTTAAACACCTTTTTTTTGAAATGAATCTCTTCAACCATGGTTTGATAAACCCAATGTTTCATCAAAATTCAATGACATATGCTGCAGTATTTTTTTGTTGTTGTTAATTCAATAAAGTCCATTTTAAATTTAAACGTTATCATCTCTCTCCTTCCCCTCAGCTCGGGTTTGGCCTAGCTCAGGATTTTAAGTGTGATGGGCCTATAGTTTATGCTTTTGTTCCTCTTTGCTCCCTCTCTAGGTTGTTCCATTGCTCTTATTGCTGCTGCCAGAGGCTGATACAAGAGGACAAAATATATTGGAAGAGGTGGTCTTGACCATATGGTCCCTAGGTTGGTCTGGTTCTCCTGCTATTGGTGGCATCCCTGATCCAGTGATGGCTGTGGAAAGTGTAAGCCTAGATTTCTTGGGAGTAGTATTTGGTTTCCTCAGTAATTATGGATGCCTCAGAGCGGAGATCTCATGTTTCCTGGGAGAAGCAAGAAGCAGGGAGCTGTCATACTCCCAAGCTCTCTTCATAGGGCTGACAGTGTTCTTCTCATCTGAATGTTCGGATGACTCCTGAAACTTCTGAGGTTTTCTTGGAGTAGAAACTGTCCCATCTTTTTCCCAGGAGAACCACCACCCCCACACATAGTCCATATTAAATTTCCTGATTTAGACCTATTCTAGCAAGCCACTTTCTATAAGAAATGTCCAGGAAGGAATCTGGCACCCTCTCTATCATCCTAAACTTCAAAATATTCATGTCCATTTCCCTTCATCACCCCTGGCCAGCACCACTGTGGACGTGATGCATTGTATAGCTCGATAAGCAACCAGCCTGGGAGTGAAAGCTTGGTGTCCATTCCTGCAGGTATATTTCAATAGCTACACTGATTCTCCTGAAACTTCCTTGCATAGCCTGGTGTGTGGCTAAAACTGAGTTCAAGGGCATACAACTTAAATAATTTCACATTCAGCTTCCCTTTTTAGCCTCTTCTCATATAAATTGGGTGGAGTAGGAATTGGCAACATACTCCATTATTCTTGCCTGGAAAGTTCCATGGACAGAGGAGCCTGGTAGGCTATGGGGTCCCATCGTCGAACAAGACTGAGCACAAAGCATGCATGCACGTAGACTGGGAATGGGTTGTGAGGATCAGTGTGGAATTAGAGACTGTGATAGGTGGTTGCAAGGCTGCTTCGTCATCTCTTTATTAGCTCAGATCCCATATGTGGGAGCCTTCTTCCAGAACACTAAGGACAGTCTTTCCTTTCTTTAGTTTTGGGCTTTGGTCATCAACTCCATGGAAACAACCTGTTGCTTAGGAATAGGGAGCACATGGGAAGGTTTTACAATAGTTAGAGGTGTCCGTAGAGAGACTGAACTGCCCTGAAAAGTAGAGAGCTTCTTGATTTTTCACTAAGTGTGTTGTGAATGGAATTAGTGTTCATAAAGAACATGAAAAGGTAGCACCTTCAACATCTTTTCCCATTCTAACATTTCTAGATATAAACAGGTTAAGTTTTGTTTGTTTGTTTTTGGTGGGGGGAAGTTAGGAAAAAATAACCATTGAATTCTGAATCCTTGTATCATTAATGACTTTGTAAACATTTATTGGCTACCCATTTAGTGCCAGGCACTGTTAAGATACTGTAATACACTGATAAAAGGCAAAACTAGAAGTCAAGTGTAATAAAAATAGAGAGGTACCTCCAACCCAATGAACTGCCTATATTCCCTTTTCCCCTAAATATTTCCTAAGTGAGATGCTATATTACATAGGTAACTATGTGTTATATAAAGAATTACACATTGGGGCATGGCGCCTGTGGTCTAGGACTCATGATAAAATTAGAGGTAGGACTAATACATAGATATACATTTTATAAAAATCAAATGACTACACCTTTACGTGCAGCCCCAAAGCCATTCATTCATGGCTGTCAACAAGATTCTACAGAAAATGAATTTGAGAAGACTATCAATGAAACTAGAATAGTCAGAGAAAGCTCAGTAGAGGAGATGAGACTCAAGCATATGAAAAATCTCAGATTTTCTCCCCTCGCTTCTTCAGGAAGAGTCTAAACAGCCATAATTTCAAGAGTTCCTGAATCTTTAGTGGGAACATCCGATTCTCTAGATAATGAGCTTTTGGAGGAAAGCACAGCATTTTTCCTCATGTTTGGGTAGGAGAAGCCAGAGTTTAAAATAAGATTTTTCCAAGATGGTATGTGGGTGATGTGAATAGCAACTTAACCAGCTCTGTTATTATTAAGTAAAGATCACTTTAGGTGAGTGGAAGTGGCTGTTCTATAAAAATGTAATCTCTGAGTCATTCTGTGAGCATGCAGGCCCAAGTGCTGAGCCTCGAGTTCCAAGTGCACACTCCTCTCCAATATGTAGCAAATGTGGCAATACTCTTATTATGCTGTCTGTGTTGTGAGCAAAGAGAGGAAAGTGATCTCTTGTCCATGAACTGTCCATGAAAAGTATCTGGATAATTTATTTCAGTGATATTTGGAAGTAGACAAGAATCAAAGCTGTCTGACTAGTGATATTAAGTGGAACCCCCCTCCAAAGGTACAATTACACATTTTGTTGGTTAGTCACTTTGCGTGTCTGACTCCTTTGGGACGCCATGGCCAACTCTTTTGTGATCCCATGGACTGTAGTCCACCAGGCTCCTCTGCCCATGGGATTTTCCCAGGCAAGAATACTGGAGTGGGTTGCCATTTCCTCTCCAACAATTACACATATTTATCACCTAATTTTATCTGAATGGATGAGAGAGGTACCTCTATTCCAAAATACTGACCTTCCATAGAAGTCAGGTTCCACAGTGCCTGAAACTCCAACGCTATCAACCTCTTCCTTTCTGAACTGCTAGGAAGAAGTTAGACCTTCTTGCACTAGTTGTCTTGGGGAGAAAAGCATAGGAGGTACAGTGAAGGCAACATGTCACAGTCTGAGAAAAACATCAGTCCACTTAGAATATACCTCTTTGAGAAGCATCATACCAAGTCAGCCTGAAAATAGTATTCAATAACAATACAGGCCAACAGAACCTTCTAAGAGGATGTTTGGTAAATCTTACTTCTGAAAGACAAGGAAGAGTGGAAGCTGCTCCCCACCCCCACCCCAGGAACCCTCTTCTCTGGAGAATTTCCATGGGCCTTCTAGACAAAGAATGTCTCCTTCCTTGGGGCTTCTGCAGTTCTTTGCTTATTCCTTCAGTTGACACTTTCTTCCCCTGAGCATGTATGTAAATGGAGCATGTTCATGACCATTTTCCTGCTAGACCATGGTTATCAAAGGTTGTAAAGGCCTGTCTGTGGTCAGGAACCTTACCTGTGTCATCTCTGTGTCTTCCAATTGAATAACAGTCATTCATTCTGTTACCTTGTCATGGAGTCATCAAGGCAGATGATCATTTAGTCTAATACAATTATCCATCCTAAGCAGATCCCTACTTAGGAGAAGGCACTGGCTCCCTACTCCACTACTCTTGCCTGGAAAATCCCATGGATGGAGGAGTCTGATAGGCTGCAGTCCATGGGTTTGCTAAGAGTCAGACACGACTGAGTGACTTCACTTTCACTTGTCACTTTCATGCATTGGAGAAAGAAATGGCAACCCCTCCAGTGTTCTTGCCTGGAGAATCCCAGGGACGGGGGAGCCTGGTGGACTCTATGGGGTCACATAGAGGCAGACACAACTGAAGTGACTTAGCAGCACTAGCAAGCAGATCCTTAAAAACACAATTTGATCTTAATCTCACAGAACTTCCAGAAGAGAAAGATTCATTTAAAAAGAAGATGGTAAATATCTAGAGGTTGGTAAAGCAAAATAACAGGCAATGTCTCTCCCACCAACTCTTTTTTTTCTCTCTCTCTCTCTCTCTCTCTCTCTGCCTAGGGCTATTGGGAAAGGCTTCACAGAATTTTCTGAAACTTCTTGACTATGAAATAGAAACTGCTCTAGAGCCCCCTGGCAATCATGAGGACTCTCCTGTGAGAAATGATGATTGATTACAAAGAGCATGACCAGGAGAAAGTGGGGCCTGAGAGCCGGGTGGTCCAGAGGGCCAGGGAAATTGGGAAGAAGTGATTAAGGCAGTTGTGAGCCAACCAGAAAGTAGTAGTTAGACTTCTAATTAGCTGGGAAAGTGTAATTTCAAGTGGTCCACAGACTCTTTATACCTGGAAGTCTTGGAGAATTGATAGACTGTCAATTGATAGACTGTCAATCCTCAGGAAGTGTTTGATCAAGGGCAACAAGACCTTCGGTTTTGGATTGAGTGGAGTTTATGCTGAATTCTATATCCTACTTCTAGGAGGATAATCAAGACCACCAAACAGGAGGACAAAGGACTGCATAACTGATAGAACAGGCTCTCATAAATACTGAATGAATGAATGTATACAGTTAAGGGTAAATATGAAGGCAGAAGACTTGTATCATAGACTGAGATAACTCAGCATATGAAGAAGGGGATGAAACAAAAGTTGTGTATCTTGGACAAATTTGTCATCAAGATTGATCCTAAAGATGTGGATCTGGCTGTCAATCAAAAGAACTAAAGGAGTAAGGCTCATTCCCCTCATTCTTGTATTAAGCGAGTAACTTAATCCTAACCCCCACCAACTGGTGCACACAAGTTCTCATTGTACTGCAGCTTCAGTCACCATTAGACTCGGACTGACCCCAACCAGACTGGGAAGATGAACACCTGTGGGTACTCAGGTGTGAGTAGCCAAGAATGAAACAGGAACCAACAGGGCACAGTGCCTGAAGCAAATGATTAAAGAGTGGAAATGGTATCAACTGGCTTTTCGAAGATTAAGACATGGCTACTGAGGTTTCTCCTCCCACTGAATTGACCAACTGTCCTGAGATCATATCAGTGCAGCCCAAGTCCTCAACAGAAAAATCCAAATCCAAACATTGGTTGTTTAAAGCACTGATGATTTCAAAAGATCGAGCACCAAAGAAGAGGTCATTGAGGTCTCACTGCTAAGGGTCTAATTTGTTAGCTTGTTTTCTAATATCTGAGTTTAAGAAAAAGTGGCCAGAAAAGTTACTGCTCCATTCACAGGGACACCTGGGATCCTGGAAACTCTCCATTACTTGCCCTGCTTTGTTGGATAAAGAAGCCTATTTACCTTTTTGTGTGTATCATGGGAACACAGTCAATAAGTAGAGTGCCTTCTGCAGACTCCTCCTGATCCACTCTGCTCACTCCCCTCTCTTTTTCACTTGCTCTGTGCCTGGGGACAGGACATTGACTTCCATTAACAGGTCCCCTGCAGGATGAATTCAACTTCATTGGATGACAAGAAGAAGAGGTGTTTGTTCCCTCAGCTCCCTCTATCCTTTTGGGCTGGTAGTACATGGCTCACTTGCCCAGAGTTCTCAAGTGCTGTCTGACACACAGTGTTTTCCAGAAACTGCTTACCCCCACTCCCTGTACCTTTTTCAGGCCTAGTGGGGCTGTTAGAGTTACAAAGTTTGTCCCACCTAAGTATTATCTATAGAGTTTTCCCTGAAACCTACCTACCCTTGTGTAGATTGTCTTTACATTAAACTTTTTTTCAACAATTTTAGTGGACCATTCATTTTCATGGACTTTGCCTGGTAGTCTGAAGCATAGGCAGGATCACCTCGTGGGCCAGTTCACTATTTAGCCTGTCCATATGTGGGCCTGTCCTGCCCGATGAGCCCTACCTCTCAGAAGGAATGAGACTGGGAAGGGCTTAGATCCACATCTTTAGGATCAATCCATTCACACAGCCTGAAAACCACCTTAATACACACCCTTCTGTATCCAAGCGTGTAATCTTCACCGTTCAATAACGAAAGTTATAGCTATGCCTGTTTAGTGTTTTGCACTCAAATGCTTATGGGGCCTGAATTTCCTCAACTATAAACTCTAGATGCCAGCATGTGTTTCAGACGGCTCTAAAGAGGATAACTGAATAGGAACAGCCTGAGGTCACCAACAAGTCAGTGGTAGAAACAATGTAAAACTATGACCTCTGACTGGAAACCCAAAGGCCTTTCCACCAAACCATGTGCCTCTGGACAGCATATCACCTTTATACTGCTGGCAAGCATAGTTTTGATTGAACATCAGGGAGATAGCATATACTAACCTATAGGTCTTTGGGAGGGTATGAAAGAAGCAGAAGGGCTTCCTGCACTTTTGGAGTTTTAAAGTACTTTTTATTTCTTCCACTGGATGAAAAGGACAGTCACGTGTTCATAAACCATTGCACCTGCAAATGGAAGATCATAAGGAACCCAGAGAGTAAAAAACGATAGTGATCTTCACCGTTGTACTGATTGCTGATCATATGAGAACTCTTTTATCGAGAGTTTATTACTCTTTTAATGAGAAAACTATTCCTAAAATCAGCTCCCTGAGGTTGATATCGTTATCCACTCTGCAGAAATATAGAAGTGGAAATCAGTCATCATGCAGTCACTAAACAGAGTCAAAAAAATGCAACCCAGTTCTATTCAGTTCCAAAACCTGGGGCCTGGAGCCTTCCCTACCATATTTATGTTTTATTTCTGCTCTATCTTCTTTTCCAGAAAAGATAGGAGTCACAAAAGACATGCTCCAGGGAACTATTTCCTTGTTCTTTTTGAAGTGCATTAAGTCTTCCAAAGATGCACGAACATTAGGAAGTGACCATTTCTCATCACAAGTGGAAGCTGGTGGTGTTCTTTTCATCTAAACTAAGCTGATTTCCCCCGGAGGTGAAAACACCCCCTTGCTGAGTTTTGAAAGAATAATGATGTCTGGACTTCATACTCTTTGGCACATTCTGGTCCCTCTCCCACACTGGAGAGGACCTGGCTAACTGCTCAGGCTTGGGTTTCTACACATGTCTGGCCTTTTCTACTGATTAATCATTGGAAAAAGATGACTAGCAATTGCCCTCCAATGATAATTACCAAATTCCTATATGAGGAGGGGAGAGATTCCACAAGGGCTTCATAAATATCAAATGGAGCTCCTGCATCTTTGCAGGATGTGGTTTGATGTTTTGGCACCCTCTGGCCATATCTCAGGTCTCCTTTAACCTGGTATTTTCATAGTCCAGGGTAGTGGGCCAAGCAGCAGAGAAGATGGGAGAGCTGTGGCCCTAGATGTCTCATTTGTGGTGGATGGCACATTACACACCAAGGATCTTTCTCTCTGCAAATCCCTCCTTCTTCTCCATGGTACAGAGGTCTATGGGGAAGAGTCGAACAAGCTCTCTCTGGTTTTTACTTTTTTTTTTGGCTAGGGTCAACCACTCCTGCTGAAAACAG
Organism: Aepyceros melampus; assembly: GCA_006408695.1. Classification (NCBI taxonomy): domain Eukaryota; kingdom Metazoa; phylum Chordata; class Mammalia; order Artiodactyla; family Bovidae; genus Aepyceros; species Aepyceros melampus. The sequence continues at coordinate 263,011 of SJXQ01006139.1, forward strand.
TGTTTGGACTCAGAGCGTGAGATAAATTACTCAGAGCAGCCGACTCCTTCATGTAAATAATTTAGCTTAATAAATAAGTGAAAGTCTACCGTCTGTTTGGTGGCCCCGGCAGCTCATTCATCTCCTGTCTCCTCAGCTCGTCAAGCTGTGCCCTGCTGCCAGGCCTCCTCCGAGGCCGATGGCCTTTTCCTGTCCTGTCACAACAAACAGCATTTTGGAAGAGAAAGCCCTTTCAAGTGTTTCCTCCTTGTCTTCGCAGTCACCCAGAAGAGTCATTGAAACAAGCAGCCAATTTGCAGCAGGGCCCTGTGTGGGGGGGCCAGGTCAGGGGCTGGGCCCCTCCTGCCTGGAGCAGATTCTCAGGGAGAAGACTGGGTGGAAGACAAGGGAGGAGGATCCAGGGGAGCTGCAAAGAAACCTGGGGAAGCTTGGGAAGAGATCTGAGAGACTGGCCAACACTGGGACAGGAAGAAACAATGAGCACTGAATACCACCTGGAGGAGGAGTGAGGCAAGAAGGCCATTCAGCTAAGCAGAGACTGGCATCAGGCAGCACCTAACCTTGTGCTGGGAGTTTGGGAGTCATGCACCCAGGCTCTGAGCTCACCACCTAGTTAAGTCAATCCCCTTCCCAAACCCAGTATCCTGCCTCCTATAAGGAGGTGGGGGAAGCCACCGACATGATCTTCCACTGAGGCAGGAGATAGATGGTCCCCAGGCTAGGCATTGGACTGCTCTTGTGGCTCAGACAGTAAAGAATCTCCATGCAATGCAGGAGACCTGGGTTCTGTCTCTGGGTCTGGAAGATCCCCTGGAGAGGAGAATGGCAACCCACTCCAGTATTCTTGACTGGAGAATCCCATGGACAGAGGAGCCTGGCGGGCTAGAGTCCATGGGGTCACAAAAAGTCGGTGTGTGACCCCATAGACGGCAGCCCACCAGGCTCCCCCACTCTCCAGGCAAGAACACTGGAGTGGGTTGCCATTTCCTGCTCCAATGCATGAAAGTGAAAAGTGAAAGTAAAGTCACTCAGTCCGTGTCTGACTCTTTGCGACCCCATGGACTGCAGCCTACCAGGCTCCTCTGTCCATGGGATTTTCCAGGCAAGAGTACTGGAGTGGGTTGCCATTGCTTACTCTGTTTCACAGGCTAAGCATCTGCAACTGGTCGCCTCTTTCTAGGAGCAAGAAAAAGATGGACTTCAAGCTAGACACTTAAAATTAGCCTCCTGTTTGCATTTCCTGAAACAGGAAGTGGGTGGGGTCCGGGTTAGATATTTACAGGCAGCCTCCTGCTTGCTCTCTGAAATGGAAGTAAATGACTAAAACAGGGTAAATAGCCAGGCTTTGCCTCCTGTGGACACCTTAAGATAACAGTCATGGCAGAAACAGAGAGTGGGTAAGCCCTGTTTGAGTAAAGGATCAGGAATCATATATTTCCCTTCCTTGGGACAAGGGAGATATTTCACATTCAAAGACTCCTTGAGGGTTACAAAGAGGGGGCACCAACCCATGATATGTGATGCTAAGTGTGTCCCATAGGCCTCTAGGCTGGAATCCATCTCGGAAGAATTTGCACACGCATGTTGGGGAGGGTCTAGGGCAGATCAGGTGTGAAAAGATTAATAGAAACCAGGTCACTGCCTAAAAGTAAACAAAGTCCTGGAAGAACTGCCTTATATAGATGACTTAACTGTCTCTTTTTAGTGCACCTCCTCACTAGAGGGGACATCCATACCTTTTCTCTCTGGTGTGCATCTCTGTCTTGATTCTATCTTATTTAAATAGATTCTCTGTGTGCTCTCCACTTGCTGTTGTGTCTCAAATAATAAAGTTCATACATGCATTTATCATTTCTGCCTCCATGATAAATGCATTTTTCAGTGGGGGCAAAAATTCAGGGAAAAATAGCTTCTAGCCTCGAACCCTTGCTGATCTGGTGGTTAGGATTCCTGGTTCCATCCAGGCTACCCAGGTTCAATTTCTGGGCAGGCAATTAAGATCTCTCCTCAAATCACTGCTCCCTGCGGCGTCGCTGAGATCACTACTAAGTGCAGGCAGCGGGGAGTCTCGGGCACCCAGGACTCATCAGATGCCCATAATAACACAAGGAGTGGGAGTCAGGTGGATGGGTGCACTGATGTTCTTTGAGTTTCTTTTGGCTCTAAAGGACTGTGACCCATCTCCCCTAAGCTTGGCAGAGATAGGAAGCCCAAGAGTATATGCACATCCATTAAAAAATAAATGTTCCTGTTTGAAGAGTTGTCAGAGCTGGGCTATCCATCCTTTAATAGAATAACCATGTGCTTACTTCTGAGACCACAGATGGCTGCTGTCCCCATCAGTTGCCCTCCAGGACCATGCCAAGGAGGGTGCAGGCAGAGACCAGCTCTGGACAGGGAAATTCACTCCTACACCAAAGAGGGCTGTTCCCACCAGTACCAATCCCACCCACAACTACAATCCAATTAAAGTAATTGTCGCCTAAACGGCCCTAGCAGAAGACAGGCGGCAGACAAGGAGGGCAGAGGGAGGGGAGCAGCATCCTTCAAGGAAACCGGATGGCTCAAAAATGCAAGAAACAATTTCTCTAGATGGAAAATGAATGCAATGAATCTGAGTGCGGCAGGAAACCTTATGAGAAAATAAGGCTTTGGGAAGATTTATTGAAAGACATAATTGCAACAAGTATATTGATTTTACATAGATAAGAAAACAAATGTTGGCAGGGATTGAATTTGGTTTATTACATTTATTTCCCCACAGAGTTAATGCATTTAAAGACATAGTTTATTTTTCAAATGGAGAAACATTGTTTTCAGAGACCTTTATTAGGTTCCTGCTGGTTTCCCTGGTTTCTCTTTCCAAGAAAATTGGTTTGTAGGTGAATTGGGGGAGGAAAGACATGAGGGTCCTCCTGTTTCTGGGAGGTTCCAGAAATGCAAGCTTTTGGTACTTCCCAAGTAGGGTAGAATCACAGGTAGTCACTTCCTGTTCTGTGTCCTGACTCCCGCCAGGAGGGGAGCCACTGGCACTAGGGTGCAGAGAGAAGTCAGGACCATGATTACATCCTCCTCCTCCTCAAGACACTTGCTCTTTGGAAGAAAAGCTATGACAAACCTAGAAAGCATATTAAAAAGCAGAGACATCACTTTGCCAGTAAAGGTCAAAGCTGTATTCCTGTAGTCATACACAGATGTGAGGGCTGGGACGGTAAAGAAGGCTGAGCACCAAAGAATTGATGCTTTTGAATTGTGGTGTTGGAGAAGACTTTTGAGAGTCTGTTAGACAGCAAGCAGGTCAAATCGGTCAATCCTAAAGGAAATCAACCCTGAATACAGTCACGTCATCAGCTAGAAACCTTAGGGAAACAGAAACTGGGGGCCCTGGCTTCTGGTGTTCCTTTGAAAATCCTGCACTAATCTCAAAATTGCATTGCTGCCAGGCTGGCTTTGCAGTGTTAATGATAACTCCATTTTGGATGGCCTACAATTTGTCAGGCACTATGTTCATCCTTTCCATGGCTCCATGAGGTAGCTATAATCTCTTATTTTTCAGGTGTGAATATTGGGCCTCTGAGATTAAGAACTTTGGCCACCTCATGCGAAGAGTTGACGCATTGGAAAAGACTGATGCTGGGAGGAACTGGGGGCAGGAGAAGGGGACGACCGAGGATGAGATGGCTGGATGGCATCACTGACTCCATGGGAGTGGGTCTGGGTGAACTCCAGGAGTTAGTGATGGACAGGGAGGCCTGGTGTGCTGCGATTCATGGGGTCGCAAAGAGACGGACACGACTGAGCGACTGAACTGAACTGAACTGAGATTAAGAAACTTGACAGTTTAAACTTGATCTGTTTAATTCCACAGGCTGTGAGGTTAACTTCCCCTCTGCTCAAAGTTCTCAGTTTTGTGCCAGTTCTTATATCAAGGCATCAGTTCCTAGTTCTGTGCAGTGAAAGAAACCAAGATCTCCAAATCCCAGCAAGGATGGCCCCTTGAATCTGGTGGCTGTGGGCACAGCTGGATCTGAGGAGGGGCAGGGAAGGAAGGACACAGGCAGGAAGGATGGAGATTCCACTGCTGCACTCTGACCCTGCTCGCTGAGGAACAATCTCAACGAGGCCAGTGTGTTAGGCTGGGTCAACTGATGGCCACATGCATGCCATCCTCTTCCTGTCCCAATAGTGCAGCCATCCTTGGACTTCAGGTTCATCCTTGTGTGAAGCCAACATTTGATAACAATTTGTCAATACTTGTAAACTCCAAAGTACTGCTGCTGTTGCTGCTAAGTCACTTCAGTCGTGTCCGACTCTGTGCGACCCCATAGACGGCAGCCCACCAGGCTCCCCCATCCCTGGGGGACACACGCATGTGTGTGTCCCCCCCACACACAACTAAAGTGACTAAGCACACACGCATGCATATGTATATGTATGTATGCATTTGGCTGCTCCATGCAACATGTGAAATCTTAGTTCCCTGACCAGAACTAATCCTGCACCCCCTGCAGTGGAAGAGCAAAGATTTAACCACTGGACCACTAGGGAACACCCAGCTGTTATGTTATTTTAACCAGCATTTTATTCTTCACTTTCTAAGGCACAAGGTTTACAGAAGGAGAAACTGAGATTCAAAGAAGGTAAATGTCTTCTCTAAACTGACAGAGCCATTGGCAGGAAGATCCAGGACCAAATCCAGTATCTCCTGAAGAAGCCCTGAGTTCAGTGAAACACAGGTCTCGCAAACTTCAGCAGGTTCCTGCTGATTCACATCTGAACTGAATAAGCAGCCCCACCCTTCCGTAGGCATGCAGGGGCACACATAAAGTATTTCCATCCCTCACTTGTTTGATAGCTTTGGCCAGGTAAATTATTCAGAATTAATCCTACTTGCTCCTAAATCCCCCTGCAGCTTTTCACAAGTAACTAATACTTGTCTTAATCACATCCGAGGCATCGCTTTATATGCCACTTGCAACAACATGTTCAATTATGATTGATTGGAATTTAAGTTCTGATTTCTCTTAGAACATAATCAGTCCTGAATGGGAAATTTTTACAGTGACAATTAAAATAATGAAAGTGAACTTTAAATGACATTCAAACGATGTCACCTGGGAATAACTCCACAGTGCCGGCCTCCCGCTGCATTCTGGGAGCTGGGTTACTCAGCAGGCTTTGCTTGCGTCTTGCACTACTGTGAATGCATTTGGTGTGGTAGGAGAACTGGGGTTAACCCCTCACTGGCAGCCCTTTTAAAACCCTCTGCACGTTGCCTGCTATTTAATCATGTGTTTCCCTGGGCTGATTTATATTTACATCTAAAAAGCAAGTTAATTGTGCAAGTTTGTAAACAGTCACCAAATAACTCCACGGAGGGAAATCCCTTGCTTTGGGAATCATCTTCTAGGAAACAGAGAGAAGTATGAAGAATCTTTCTAAAGAGTCTTGGACCTGGGCCCTTTGAATGCTACTGATCTGAAACACCAAGCCCACGCTGAGGTCCTCCTCCAAGGGTGGCTTCCAAAACCATTGCTGCTATTGTTCAGCTGCTAAGTTGTGTCCAACTCTTTGAAAACCCATGGACTGAAGCACACCAGGCTTCCCTGTCCATCACTGTCTCCTGGAGTTTGCTCAAACTCATGTCAGTGAAAGCCACTCAACCATTTCATCCTCTGCTGCCCCCTTCCCCTTTTGCCTTCAATCTTTCCCAGCATCAGAGTCTTTTCCAGTGAGTCAGCTTTTCACACCAGGTGGCCAAAGCATTAGAGCTTCAGCTTCAGCATCAGTCCTTCTAATGAATATTCAGGGTTGGTTTCCTTTAGAATTGACTGGTTTGATCTCCTTGCTGTCCAAGGGATTCTCAAGAGTCTTCTCTAGCACCACAGTTCAAAAGCATCAGTTCTCTGGTGCTCAACCTTCTTTATGGTCCAACTCTCACATCCGTACATGATTACTGAGTTTAATACAAAACAATGCATCCAATGGGGAGCCAGATGCATCCATATTATCTCTATTAATAGAGAATATGTGTGGTATGATCTTAAGCATTATTCCTATTTGAACTGCTACACACAAAAATAAGATTCCATCTAACATTGTAGGAAATTATATCCACATCTTAGACTCTTAGAATAACTTGTTCTTCTTCCTGACCCAGGACAACAGGGCACCTGTGCCAATCAGATTGCCCTGGCATTAGAGGCTTCTGAAGTCTAGTTTCATTGGATTCCATCCCTAACAAATCATTTTATCTTCTCCAATGCCTCTTCACCACCCACTAGGCTTTCCTGCAGGTCTTGTTAAAATTCATAGTTTGCCTTAACCTGGAATGCCTTCATCCCTCTATGTATGCTCAGTCATTCAGTCTTGTCTGACTCTTTGCAATCCCGTGGAATGTAGCCTGCCACACTCCTGTTGTTCATAGAGTTTTTCAGGCAAGAATACTGAAGTAGGTTACCATTTTCCTCCTCCAGGGGAATCTTCCCAACCCAGGGATTGAATCCATGTCTCTTGCATCTCTTGACTAGCAGGCAATTCTTTGCCACTAGCGCTACCTGGGAAGCCCATTCATTCCTCTGACTCTCTTGTATCCCAAATTGCCCATCCTTAAAGCTCAGCTTGTTTGTCCATCTTCTCATTGACACCTTCCTTGACAATATCAAGCCAGCCCTGCTCGCTCCTCTCCCTGGCTATTCCTGAGCATTGCATTTAATCTAGCACTTTATTAAGATGTCAGCAGTCTTATTGTGTTGGATCCAGAAACTACCTTGAAAATCTTGTTTACTTTTAATAAAGTATCAGTTAGACAGTGATAAAGATAGTTAGTGAGATAAAAAAACAAAAACAAAAATTGGCAGAAAATATGTTCTTGTTTTGTGGAATCCCTGAAAGCATATTTTGAGTTCATTCCCTTCATTTCACAGCTGAAAAAGGCTCAGATGTTGCTTCACTGCTTCTCAATGACTTTATTACAAACCATTTCTTCCCACTGGGTTGTAAGCAGAGATCCTGTTTTATACTTTTTTTTTTTTTTCGTATCTGTCACAGTATCCAAACATAGTTCTCAGGAGTCAGGGCCAGCATCAGTCAGGGTTCATCAGCAAATGAGTAATGGCCATCAGTCAGGGGTCATCAGCAAATGACTGTAATGGCAGTCATTACAAATTTAAGAGGAATCTAACAAAGGTACCTTTACAAAGATGTAGGTGTGGCTTAAGGAAAAGCACAGTTCCTGGGTTTAACAACTAAAAGGGGGCATTACTGACCCTGGTCATGAAGGAGAAGAACCTTGGAAAGGTAGGTGTTAGAAGGAGATCTAATAAATACCCTGATGCTGGGAAAGATTGAAGGCAAAAGGAGAAGGGGGCAACAAAAGATGAGATGGTTAGATAACATTACCAACTCAGTGGACATGAATTTAAGCAAACTCCAGGAGATAGTGGAGGACAGAAGAGCCTGATAAGCTACAATCCATAGGGCTATAAAGAATCGGACAGACTTAGCAACTGAACAACAATAATCTAATGAAAAGTTAAACTTTGGTAAAGGGAAGGGAATATCTTCTAATCAGCAGAGTCTCAGCTGGAGGGAGACTAGACACAAATATCCTGACATTAATCTGCTCCCACCATCTGATCTTCAACTGGTGCCTCCCATGGGCCAAACCCAGTGGAAAGCCAGAGGAGAAGGGCTAACGTGAATTACCATCCCAGTTTGCTGAGAACTAAGAAGTTTCCTGGGATGCAGGACATTCACTGTTAAACCTGAAGTGTCTTGGTCAAACTAAAAGAGTTGGTCCTCCTAGCAAGAGAGCAGCTAATAGAGACTGGCCTCCTGGGCATGATGCAAAATGTGGAGATTGAATTTACATGAGAAATCAGGAGATATATAAAATGTTAGTTTCTCAATTGTGTCCGACTCTTTGCAGTCCCATGGACTGTAGCCTGCCAGACTCCTCTGTCCATGGAATCTTCCTGACAAGAATACTGGAGTGGGTAGCCATTCCCTTCTTCAGGGGTCTTCCTTCCTTTCCCGGGGATCGAATCCAAGTCTCCTTCATTGCAGGCAGATTATTTACCTGGAAAACAGTGTAGGATAACTACTCTCAAGAAGCTACCAGGCTGCAAGACAAGACAGAAGTAAAAGTGAAGTGAAAGTGTTAGTTGCTCAGTCACATCCAGCTTTTGCAATCCCACAGACTGTAGCCCACCAGGCTCCTCAGTCCATGGAATTCTCCAGGCAAGAATACTGGAGTGGGTTGTCATTTCCTTCTTCAGGGGGTCCTCCTGACCCAGGGATCGAACCTCCATCTCCTGCATTGCAGGCAGATTCTTTACCACTGAGCCACAAGGGAGGAAACAAGGTTATGTTAACTAAGAGTTAACAACATCAAATTTTATAGGTGACAAATAAAGGGAATCAATAGTTTTATGTGATGAAACATTGGAGAAGTTTTTTTAATTTGGCTGCAGTTTCCTCTGGTGCAGGAAATATGAAAATTTTGGGTAAAAAATATATGAAAATCTTGGGTAAAAGTGTCTCGCTGCTAAGTCGCTTCAGTCATGTCCAACTCTGCGTACCCCATAGACGGCAGCCCACCAGGCTCCCCCATCCCTGGGATTCTCCAGGCAAGAGCACTGGAGTGGGTTGCCATTTCCTTCCCCAGTGCATGAAAGTGAAAAGCGAAAGTGAAGTTGCCCAGTCCTGCCCGACTCCCAGAGACCCCATGGACTGCAGCCCACCAGGCTCCTCCGTCCATGGGATTTTCCAGGCAAGAGTGCTGGAGTGGGTGCCGTCATCTTCTCCGACAAGTGTCTTAGGTCCTTTTAGGTCCACAATGGCATGAGCACATCTATCTGGTCTGAGGGAGTCAGTGCAGTTTAACAGCAGAGGCGCAAACTAGACTCGGAGCGAGTAATGGTCCTGTTACCGTGACTCAGTGATTACAATATGTTGCCACGATTCACCAATTCTCACGGTAATCACTTGAAGTGGATATTGATTACCTAAATTTTACATGCAATGAACTTTAGAGAGCTTGTGCACTTTTCCCATGGTGACATAGCCAGTAACTCTGTCCGTCCGACTCCAACGCCCATGCATGCCCTTTTAACTATACCAAGAGGCTTTAAAAGAGGGAGTGGTTTTAATTATTGTAGAGGAAAGAAAATAATCAAAGTCTTAAATTTTTCTTAACCCCAAACCTTCAGAACCCTCCTTTTCATGTATCAGATTACAAAAAGAAAAAACCATGACTGTTCAGTCTTTCCTGTATTTACAGTTTTTCTCAATATGACTTTGCAGTTCCTTCCATAAATATTTGAAGTCTATTTTGCTTCCCTTGAATCTGAGCTTTTCTTGTGATTTGTTTTGGTTAACACAGTACAGTGGAAGTGAAATATGCCAGTTTTATAAGCATAGGTCTCAAGAAACCAAGGACAAGTCCACTCTCCTAGACCCCTTCTCACCACCCATAGGAAGGACCTCAAGCTAGCCTGCTGGAAAGACCACAGAGAGCACAGCCAAACCATTCCATCTGAGGCCATCCTGTATTGTCCAACTTCCACCCCCTCAGGTCTTCCTTGGTGACTCAGGCAGTAAGAATCTGCCTTCAGTGCAAGAGATCTGGCTTTGATCCCAGCATCAGGAAGATTCCCTGGAGAAGAGAATGGCTACCAACTCCAGTATTCTTGCCTGGAGAATTCCATGGACAGAGGAGCCTGATGGACTATGGTCCATGGGGTCTCAAAGAGTTATACATGACTGAGTGACTAACAATTTCCACTCAAGTCAGAAGAGGACTGTAGACTCATAAGTGAGCCCAACTGACATGAAAATAACTATTCAGCCAAACCTAGCCCAAATTAGTTGTCTGCACAATCATGAGCTAATTAAAAGTTGGTTATTTTAAGATGAAGTTTAGGGTGTTTTGAATGCAATGAAAATTAACTGATTCACTCTTTACTAATTCAGTCCTCATTCCATCATTTAGAGGGAGTCTGACATACAAGTTAAGCTCCCTTACCTAGACCAGATGCTATCCTAGACCCTAACAACCCTTTAGTAAAAGCTCACTCCTCTCATTTCCTTCTCCTCAACTAGTTGTTAAACCCAAACTTGGACTCGAATGTCCATTTGATTTATCTTCTAGATTCTATTCATTGTTCAAGCAATTTTATATTTTTATCCATTCTGTCCACCTGTTTGTCTCCAGTTCTCACATAAGAAAAACACTGATACTAGTTGAGTATTTATAGAAATTTATAGAAATATTTAACAGGAATGGTCAATATTTGGGAAAATAATAACTTTTTATTTCTAACTCTTCCTGATGTCTTTAAAGACATTAAACTTTTAAAACAAAAACAACAACATTATATTTGAATATATGCTATGTATTACACATAACATGCAGTAATAAAATCTATAACAAAATCACAAAGTTAAGGTATACTGTTGTAAATTTTCACACTATTATACATGTGTCAGCGTAATATTAATTGTAAACTATAAGAAACAAAGGAGAATAGTTCATTTCCTAAAACAACTATTAAAAATACATCAGTAAGTAAACTAAGTGTAAATGGGCCAGGTACTCTTATTAAAACTTGTAAAGTTATCAAATAAACTTTTTTTTAATATCCAACTGTATATTGTTAGGCTTCCCTGGTGGCTCAGACAATAAAAAATCAGCCTACTATTCAGGAGACCTGAGTTTGAAGCCTGGGTTGGGAAGATCCCCTGGAGAAGGAAATGGCAATCCACTCCAGTATCCTTGCCTGGAAAATTCCATAGACGGAGAGGCCTAGAGGGCTGCAGTCCGCAGTGTTGCAAAGAGTCAGACACGAATGAGTGACTAACACTTTTACTTTCATTGCATACTGTTAACAAAAACTAAATTAAATATAAAGATACAGATAGGCCAAAACCAAAGTGATAGAGAAAAAAAGACACACTGCGAAAACACCAAATAAGAAAGTTGATATAATATTGTCAAATTTGCCTTTAAAACAAAAAGCATCACCAAAGGTAAAGAGAAACATTTCATAATGTAAAGCAGTCAATTAAACAAGAAGACCTAGTGATCCTAAATGTTTATATACCTAATAACAGAGCTTCAAAAACATGAAGCAAAAATCAGTAGAACTGAATGGAGAAATAGTCCACAATCTTAGCTGAAGAATTTTAACTCTCCTTTAGAAATTGTCTGCCCAGGTGAGAAAAAAAATATACATCAGTAAGGCAAGAGAATATTTGAATAATACTGTCAGCCAACTTTACATAATTTATAAAATATTAATTTGACAATAGCATAACATATTATTTTCAAATCCTCATGATATATTCACCAAAATACATCATATACTAGGCCATAAAACAAGTCTCAATACATTTTTGTCTGCTATTATAACAAGATTATTTTATGATCAAGACAGAATGAAATTAAAAATTAACAAAAATATCCAGGAAATCCACAGATATTTGAAAGTTTAGCAATATAATTTAATAAAACCATAAGGGATATTAGAATATATGTTGAACTCACCAGGGTAAGAAATCATATGGTATAATAGGTTGAATAATGACCTTTTAAAGATGTGCATGTCCTAACTCCTAAAATCTGTAAATTTATTGCCTTATACATAAAAAGAAAAAGTGGGGACTCGGACAGTAGAGAATCCACCTGCAATGAAAGAGACCCGGGTTAAATCCCTAGGTGGGGAAGACCCCATGGAGAAGGGAATGGCAACCCACTCCAGTATTCTTTCTGGGAGAATTCCATGGACAGAAGAGCCTGGCAGGCTACAAACCATGGGGTCTCAAAGAGTTGGACAAAACTGAGCATCTTTGATTTTACTTGACATGGCAAAATAATTTTGCAAATGTGACTAAGAATCTTGCAGTAAAGAGAATATTTTAAATTATCTAAGAATGCACAGGGTAACTACAAGAGTCCTTATAAAGAGGGAAATAGGAGGACCAGAATCAGAGATAAAAACTGAAGAACAGAAGCTAAGATCCGAGTGGAGAGAAGATGGTGTACTGTTGGCTTTGAAGATGTAAGAAGAGGCCACAAACGAAGGATTGTAGACAGCTTATCAGAACTGGAAAAGGTAAGAAAAGCAGTTATTTCCTAGAGCTTCCAGAATAAGTGCTGGCCTGCCAACACCTTGATGTTAGCCCAGTGAAACTGATTTTGAACTTCTGACCTCCAGAACTGTACGATAATGAATTTGTTTTGTCGTAATCCACTAAATTTATAATAATTTGTTACAGCAGCAATAAGAAACCAACACACAAAAAATTAGAAGTTATTTGAAATGAAGTAATTATACAAAGAAAAATCAAGAAACTTTAAATTGTTTATTTGAAAAGATTAAGAAAATTTTAAATCCCTAAGAAGACAGATCAAGGAAAAAAAGGAAAACCAAAAATTAAAAAATCAGGGCTTTAAAAAGAGAACTGGAGAAGGAAATGGCAACCCACTCCAGTATTCTTTCTTGGAGAATCCCATGGACAAAGAAGCCTGGTGAGCTACAGTCCATGGGGTCTCAAAGGGTCTGACACGACTGAGTGACTAACACACAAAAAGAGAATATCAATAGAAAGTTTACAGATATTAAAAGCATAATAAGAGGAAGTTATGTATAAGTATATTCTAAGATTATATAATATATATGCTAAATGCCAGGCTGGATGAAGCACAAGCTGGAATCGAGATTGCTGGGAGAAATATCAATAACCTTAGATACACAGATGACACCACCCTTATGGGAGAAAGCGGAGAAAAACTAAAGAGCCTCTTGATGAAAGTGAAATAGGAGAGTGAAAGAGTTGGCTTAAAACTCAACATTCAGAAAACGAAGATCATGGCATCTGGTCCCATCACTTCATGGCAAATAGATGGGGAAACAATGGAAACAGTGAGAGACTTTATTTGTTTGGGCTCCAAGATCACTGAAGATGGTGACTACAGCCATGAAATTAAAAGATGCTTGCTCCTTGGAAGAAAAGCTATGACCAACCTAGATAGCATATTAAAAAGCAGAGATATTACTTTACCAACAAAGATCCATCTAGTCAAAACTATGGTTTTTCCATAGTAGCCATGTATGGATGTGAGAGTTGGACTATAAAGAAAGCTGAGGGTGGAAGAGTTGATGCTTTTGAACTGTGGTATTGGCGAAGACTCTTGAGAGTCTCTTGGACAGCAAGGAGACCCAACCAGTTCATCCTAAAGGAAATCAGTCCTGAATATTCATTGGAAGGACTGATGTTGAAGCTGAAATTCCAATACTTTGGCCACCTGTTGCGAATAACTGACTCATTTGAAAAGACCCTGATGCTGGAAAAGATTGAAGGCAGGAGGAGAATGGATTACAGAGGATCAGATGGACAGGGAAGCTGGCATGCTGAAGTCCGTGGGGTGGCAAAGAGTCAGACATGACTGAGGGACTGAACTTGATATACTAAAAAGGGCTTCCCAGGTGGCACTATTGGTAAAGACCCTGCCTGCCAATAAAGGAGACAAAAGAGACACGGGTTCAATCCCTCGTTCTGGAAGATGCCCTGGAGGAAGGCATAGCAACCCACTCCAGTATTCTTGCCCAGAGAATCAATTTTATGGACAGAGGAGCCTGGCAGGCTGCAGTTCATAGGGTTGCACAGAGTCGGACACGACTGAAGTATTTAGCACTCACGCACGCATGCATATACTAAAAAGCTTGACAACAATGAAGAAATCTCTAAAATCTCTTTAAAATCACAATCTACCAAAACTGACAGAAAAAAAAAAGTTGACCTGGATAGTCTTACATTTATTAGAAAAATTGAATTCATAATTTAAAACTGCCCCACTATGAAAGCTTCAAGCCCAGCTGGTTCTTCTGTGAAATTCTATTAAATGTTCACAAAGAAATACTTATATTACACAAACACTTTCACAATAGGAAGAGAAGAAAACATTTCTCAATTTGTTTTATGAGGGCAGCATAACCTTAATATCCAAACTGACAAGGACCTTACAAGAAAATAAAATTAAAGACCAACATCACTCTGTCCCCTGGAGAAGGGAATGGCAACCCACTCCAGTATTCTTGCCTGGAGAAGTCCATGGACAGAGGAGCCTGGCGGTCTATAGTCCATGGGGGCAGTCACAAAGTGTTGGACACGACTGAGCAACTAACACTTTCATTTTTTCCATCATTCGTTAACATAAATGAAAGGGTAGAAGAGGCAAAACTTCATCTCTACCCATCTTACATTTTCAGCTGGGACTCTGTGACAAAAAGACAGATTAACAAGAAGCAGACAGTTTATTAATGAGTGCAGTACACATTATGCAGGGGAAAATATCTAAGCAAAAAATAACTCAAAGCAGCAGCTTTGAACTCTGGGTTATACAGCATCTTCAAGAAAGAACAATAAATTGTAGGGAAATGGCAGGACATAGGAAAGCAATTTTAGGCTTCCAAAAGTATAAGAAGTTTTAGGCAGCAAACTGTGGAAAGGTAAATATATGGGAGGGGGCTAATGGGATAAGGTTGTTTGTAGATTCCTCTGTTGCTCTCTGTGAGCTGATAAGAATCTGTCTCCAATAATAGGAAAATTTATATTTTGTGTTTAAGCAGAAAAGGGGATGGGGGCTATTTTTTGCATTTTCTGCTTTTTAATTGCCTTCAGCTCAAAATGATTTTTATGTCAAAAAGAATACTTGGGGATGACATATTCTGGTTTTCTTCAAAACCAAAATTCCTAATACCTGTTAGTAAATCGAACTGAACAATTCATAAAATGTGTAATATTTCATGATAAATTGAGGTTTATCCCAGGAATGCAGGTTAATTTAAGATTTGAAAATCAATCCATGAAACTGATCATATATAAAAAAAGAACACTCATAAAGACTTTTCAGTAGCTGCAATGCTTTTTAATTGCCTTCAGCTCAAAATGATTTTTATGTCAAAAAGACATACTTGGGGATGACATATTCTGGTTTTCTTCAAAACCAAAATACCTAATAACTGTTAGTAAATCGAATTGAACAATTCATAAAATGTGTAATATTTCATGATAAATTGAGGTTTATCCCAGGAATGCAGGTTAATTTAAGATTTGAAAATCAATCCACGAAACTGATCATATATAAAAAAAGAACACTCATAAAGACTTTTCAGTAGCTGCAAAAGGCATATAAAAATGTCAGCATTAATTCATTATAAATAAAAGTAGAAAGGAACTTCTTCAATCTGATAAATGTAATGTATGACTAAGCTATAATTATTATCATTTTATGGTGAAATATTAAAAATGTTCAGGATCAAGATCAGGAACAAGGCATGGATATTCACTCTTGCCACTTGTTCTCAGTTCATGCTGAAGGTTCTAGCCAATGGAATTAGAAAAAGGGGAAAAGAGGGCATGAGGATTGTTAAAGAAATAAAACTGCCTATTTGCAATTGATAATAATTGTGTACATAGAAAATCCAAAAGAATCTCCAAACAAAACAAGACAAAAATAAAAACTAACAGGTTTAATACTTGAATTCAGCAAGATCTGAGAATATAAGATAAATATAAATCTCATTTGTGTTTTTATATGCTAACAAACAGCAATAGAAAAAATTAATTCAAAAATCAGTACTATTTATAAGGCATCAAAAATATAGAATTTGGTCTATACTTCACATTATATGAAAATTATCTTAAGCTGGATTATAGAGCTAGATGTAAAAATAAAAACTATAAAGCTCCTAGATAAGAACAGGATATGTTTGTAAGCTGGTGGTAGGTACAGATTTCTTAGAGATAATGATAAAAATTCTACTATTAAAAAATAAAGCAAAAAGTGAAATTTCATCAAAATTTCTTCTCATCAAAAAGAAATTTAAAAATTATATACAAAGCCACAGACTAGGAAGAAAAGAAGTAACATAAAGGCATTTAATCCATAATATATCAAAGATTACTACCAATTCATGATAAAAAGATTTAAAAAACTAATGAAATAGATAAAAGATATAGAAAAATATTCACAAAAATGTTAGTCAATAAATACATTATGCTCAACATTTTTAATAATCAGTGAAATAAAATTAAGTGTAACATAAGATTCCTCTGTACACTTGCTAATATGGCTAAATTAATAGTTTTAAATGTTGAAGATGAAACATCTCAGATAGATGTGTAAAATGGTACAGCCATGGTGGAAAACTATGAATTTGCTATAATTCAGTAATTCGACTCTTAGGTATTTACCAAAAACAATTTTTAAAAATGCACACAGAAAGACTTGTGAAAGAACATTTATAATAAATTTATTCATAAAAAAGCAAAAATTACCCAATGAATGCATGATTAAACTATAATATATTCACACAGTGGAATATGACTCAGCAATTAAAACTAAACATAATACACACTATAACATATATAAATCTTAAAAGCATCCTACTGAATGAAAGAAGTCAATCATCAGGTCAGTTCAGTCACTCAGTCGTGTCCGACTCTTTGCCACCCCAAGAATCCCAGCACGCCAGGCCTCCCTGTCCATTACCAATGCCTGGAGTTCACTCAAACTCATGTCCATCGAGTTGGTGATGTCATCCAGCCATCTCATCCACAGTCGTCCCCTTCTTCTCCTGCCCCGAATCCCTCCCAGCATCAGAGTCTTTTCCAATGAGTCAACTCTTCGCATGAGGTGGCCAAAGTATTGGAGTTTCAGCTTTAGCATCAGTCTTTCCAATGAACACCCAGGACTGATCTCCTTTAGAATGGACTGGTTGGATCTCCTTGCAGTCCAAGGGACTCTCAAGAGTCTTCTCCAACACCACAGTTCAAAAGCATCAATTCTTTAGCGCTCAGCTTTCTTCACAGCCCAGCTTTCACGCATGACTACTGGAAAAACCATAGCCTTGACTAGATGGACCTTTGTTGGCAAAGTAATGTCTCTGCTTTTGAATATGCTATCTAGGTTGATCATAACTTTCCTTCCAAGGAGTAAGCATCTTTTAATTTCATGGCTGCAATCATCATCTACAGTGATTTTGGAGCCCAGAAAAATTAAGTCTGACACTGTTTCCACTGTTTCCCCATCTATTTCCCATGAAGTGATGGGACCAGATGCCATGATCTTCGTTTTCTGAATGTTGAGCTTTAAGCCAACTTTTCACTCTCCTCTTTCACTTTCATCAAGAGGCTTTTTAGCTCCTCTTCACTTTCTGCTGTAAGGGTGATGTCATCTGCATATCTGAGGTTATTGCTATTTCTCCCGGCAATCTTGAGTCCAGCTTGTACTTCTTCCAGTCCAGCATTTCTCATGATGTACTCTGCATAGACGTTAAATAAGCAGGGTGACAATATATAGCCTTGACGTACTTTCCCAACTTGGAACAAGTCTGTTGTTCCATGTCCAGTTCTAACTGTTGCTTCCTGACCTGCATATAGGTTTCTCAAGAGGCAGGTCAGGTGGTCTGGTATTCCCATCTCTTTCAGAATTTTCCACAGTTTATTGTGATCCACACAGTCAAAGGCTTTGGCATAGTCAATAAAGCAGAAATAGATATTTTTCTGGAACAAACCCTCTTGCTTTTTTGATGATCCAGCAGATGTTGGCCATTTGATCTCTAGTTCCTCTGTCTTTTCTAAAAGCAGCATGAACATCTGGAAGTTCACGGTTCACATACTGCTGAAGCCTGGCTTGGAGAATTTTGAGCATTACTTTACTAACATGTGAGATGAGTGCAATTGTGCAGTAGTTTGAGCATTCTTTGACATTGCCTTTCTTTGGGATTGGGATAAATAGTGACCTTTTCCACTCCCGTGGCCATTGCTGAGTTTTCCAAATTTGCTGGCATATTGAGTGCAGCACTTTCAAAGCATCATCGTTCAGGATTTGAAATAGCTCCACTGGAATTCCAACACCTCCACTAGCTTTGTTGGTAGTGATGCTTCCGAAGGCCCACTTTAATTCTCATTCCAGGATGTCTGGCTCTAGTTGAGTGATCACACCATCGTGATTATCTGGGTCGTGAAGATGTTTTTTGTACAGTTCTTCTGTGTATGCTTGCCACCTCTTCTCAATATCTTCTGCTTCTGTTAGTTCCATGTGATTTCTGTCCTTTATCGAGCCCATCTTTGCATGAAATGTTCCCTTGGTATCTCTAATTTTCTTGAAGAGATCTCTAGTCTTTCCCACTCTGTTCTTTTCCTCTATTTATTTGCATTGATCGCTGAGGAAGGCCTTTTTATCTCTCCTTGCTATTCTTTGGAACTCTGCATTCAGATCCTTATATCTTTCCTTTTCTCTTTTGCTTTTGGCTTCTCCTCTTTTCACAGCTATTTGTAAGGCTTCCTTAGACAGTCATTTTGCTTTTTTTGCACTTTTTTTTTCTTGCGGATGTCTTGATCCCTGTCTCCTGTACAATGTCACGAACCTCATTCCATAGTTCATCAGGCACTCTGTCTATCAGATCTAGTCCTTTAAATCTATTTCTCACTTCCACTGTATAATCATAAGGGATTTGATTTAGGTCATACCTGAATGGTCTAGTGGTTTTCCCTACTTTCTTTAATTTCAGTCTGAATTTGACAATAAGGAGTTCATGATCTGAGCCACAGTCAGCTCCTGGTCTTGTTTTGCTGACTGTATAGAGCTTCTCCATCTTTGACTGCAAAGAATATAATCAATCTGATTTTGGTGTTGACCATCTGATGATGTCCATGTGTAGAGTCTTCTCTTGTATTGGTGGAAGGGGGTATTAACAGTACATATGTGTGATACCATTTACATGACGTTCAAGAACAAACAAAACTAGTTTCTTTAAATAGACGTTAGAATAATGATGGGCTTGGGGAGGAGGGAGATAGGAAAGGAAAACATGGGAATTTTTAGGGTGATAACAATGCTCTATATTTTGATTGAAGTACTTCTTCAAAATTTATTGAACTGCATTCTTACGATCTGTGTATTTTATTGTATGCAGTTATACCTTAATAACAAAAGTGTCAACCAAACCAAACAAAAAACACCAATCTCATCCCTGCACTTTCTCTCAAAGTGAAGAACCCCTCTGAACTACATTTGCCTCTTCATTTTAGCCTGTGCACTAAAACTCCCCAATGCCAATCACAATTAACAGTACACTAATAAAGCTAGGGTTTTGAACATCCTAAAATAAGTAGACAGACAGTGCTATAAGGACTATGATGTTAAATCAGGAGTAGAAATGTCCAGTGATTGATTATCCTAGATTTGCAAACAGAGTTGTGTCTAAAGATAGAGTTGTAGGCAGTCATCTGTCCAAGAAACAGACTCAGGGAGGAAGTTAGCGGAAGATTCACACAGAAAAATCTCAGCTAGACTATCTCTCCAAGGAGATAGGGCGTGTATTAGCCAGGGCTTGAATTGTGCCGTGATGCTTCACCTGAACAGACCCCTCCTCAAGCAACAAAATACAAAGAAGCTATATGGTACTAAAAATAACTGTGTGCCTGCTTTAGGTAGGGTAAATTCTGGACAAAAGATACAAAGACACCAAAAAAACCCAACTGCTACTTTTGAAATGCCTGAAGCAAAGTCAGAGGGTCAGGAGCAAAAGCTGGGTTCTGTACATGCAGTCAACACCATGTAAGAAGTGAGCAAAACAACTAAGCCACCCCTCCAACCAGACCACCGGACACACTCCTGCCCTCACCCTGCATAAGGAACAAGCTTGCCCACCTCCCCCAGGGAGGAGATTCAAGTAGAGAAGTGCATTGTTCTTACCACAGGGCTATGATTTAAAGTCCTGTTGATCACACTTTGTGCGGCCAACATTGCAAGAAATCACTAATTCCCACCTAAGACTGAAAGTGTGATGGAAGTAAGGAGGGCAGTTTGAAGTGCCATACCCACCCCTCAACCCAGTACCACTCAAATCAAGTACATTCAGGTTTCCTCCCGCTTCCTGCTTTCATCCTTCTGGGCTCCATAGCTGTCTTTCCTATTCCCCGTACTTAAGGGTCCTGGTTTGTGATTAGTCATTCACACCAAGGTGATAATGAGTGATAAAAAATTAATGACAATTCAAAGTGTTAATGGTTATTCAAATCAACTAACCACCCACCAGCAATATACAAGCTAATTCACTTGCAATCCATCAGACTTTTAGCCTGAAGGAATAGAGTGGTGGGCATTCCAGGCTAGCCAATAGCTCAGTTCCATTGACTAAGCACCGCGCAAATGCCTGCCTCATACCGGATCATTGCCTCCTGGTGTGTACAAGGATAACACCTTACACACCTCAGTACACTCTCAGTGTAAGCCTGTCTTGGGACTTTTATTTTCCTGGATTTCAATGATAACAGCAAATGTACATTTAATGAGCTCCTACTGGGCTCCAGACACAGGTAAGTGTGTTGAGGATGCTGAGGTGAATAAAGCATTCGTCCTGCCTCTTTTCAGTGGCGCTGTGTTATCTTTACTTCTCCCTGCTATGTGTATCCACTCTTAATTGAAGTGTGGCATGTACTTAATCCATGGTACTTGAATGCATGCATGCGTGTTTGAGATACAGGATCAGAATAAATGATCTTGTTACATAAAGTGAGCAAAGAGATATGACCCCACATCTGTCCTCACATGGGGTTGCATACTTACTAGTGGAGAAGAGAAATATTATTATCATGTACTGTGCCTAGTTGCTCAGTCATGTCTGAATCTTTTGCCACCCTGTGGACTGTAGCCCACAAGGCTTCTCTGTCCATGGGATTCTCTAGGCAAGAATACTGGAGTGAGTTGCCATTTCCTTCTCCAGGGGATCTTCTCTACCCAGGGATTAAATGCCCATCTCCTATGTCTCCTGTATTGCAAGCAGATTCCAATCCAAATACAAAAATATGAACTCTAAGAGAAGGAAAAATGCAAAAGTCTAAGAGGTATGTTAGGTGTTTTCCATGTACACACCTTGAGGCAATGATCTGGTATGAGGCAGGTATATACCTAATGCTTGGTCAATGGAACTATTGGCCACCCTGGAATGTTCACCACTCTATTCCTTTGGGCTAAAATTCTGATGGATTGCAAGTGAGTTAGCTCGTGTGTTGCTGGTGGTTAGTTGATTTGAATAACTATTAATACTTTGAATTGTCATTAATTTTTTATCATCCATTATCACTTTGCTTAAGTGGGGTTGGAGAGGCTTCCTTGAGGCAGTGATATTTGGGTTTAGATGAGAAAGAAGAGATCAGAGCCAATGAGGGGAATGACCAGAGGATGAGGTCAATCTAGGTGAAGGGAATGGAAAGAACTAGGGTCCTGAGGGGAGGGACCTCAGCACATATGACAAACCAGGGAAGGTCTGTGAGCCCAGAGTCAAGAGTGAGAGGACATGTTGTCAAGGGTAAGTCTGGAGAGGTAGGCAGGATCCAAGTCTGGTGGACCATATTAAGGATTAACTATCCTAACAGTACTCTCGCCTGGAAAATCCATGGACAG
Organism: Aepyceros melampus; assembly: GCA_006408695.1. NCBI lineage: Eukaryota > Metazoa > Chordata > Mammalia > Artiodactyla > Bovidae > Aepyceros > Aepyceros melampus. Next base: position 284,489 of record SJXQ01006139.1, read on the forward strand.
AGGAGCCTGGTGGGCTACAGTCCATGAGGTCGCTAAGTCAGATATGACTGAGCGACTTCACTTTCACCTTTCACTTTCATGCATTGGAGAAGGAAATGGCAACCCACTCCAGGGTTCTTGCCTGGAGAATCCCAGGGACCGGGGAGCCTGGTGGGTTGTCATCTGTGGGGTCGCACAGAGTCGGACACGACTGAAGTGACTTAGCAATAGCAATAGCAATCCTTATATTAGATAGCAACCAAAGGACAACAATAGATAACAACCAAAGGACTTTAAGCAAAGGGGAAACAAGGTAGAACACTGTGAGTGTGAATAAATTGTTTCCTTTTTGAGTCTTGCCTGTGTGCTCAGCTGCTCAGTCCTGTCTGATTCTTTGTGACCCCATGGACTGTAGCCCATCAGGCTCCTCTGTCCCCAGGGATTCTCCAGGCAAGAATACTGGAGTGTAGTGGGTTGCCATGCCCTCCTGCAGGGGATCTTTCCTGACTCAGGGATTGAAACTGGCTCTTCTGTGTCTCTTGCATTGCAGGCGGATTCTTTACCCACTGAGCCACCTGGTAAGGCCCCCTTTGAGGCTTAATCTTCTGTAAATTAAGAAATATCTATTGGATGATCTTTTAATTTCTTCTGTCTCTTGTTTCATGATTCTGTAACCCACAGATACTACATCCATCCTTTGGTGAGAGTTATCAGCTCAGTCACAGACACTTCTGATTCTTTCTCTGGGCATGTTGTAGGACTGCGCTTCCCCAGGTTCTTGGAGTTAGGTGTGGCCAATGGTATGCAAACAAAAGTGACTTGAGAAAATTCTAGATGGAAACATTAAGAGCCAACATGTGATTTCCCAGCTCCAACCTGGCTATTGTGACCAATGTTTCAAAAATGGAATATTGGGTCTGGAAGTGAGGATAATGGGGAGGACAACTTTCAAACAACCTGCAACAGACAAGGAAAGTGATGAACTAATCAACTAAACGAACGCGTACATCTTTATTGTTTGAAGCCACTGAGATTAGGGCTGTTTGTCAGCACACCACAGTCAGGCATGTACAATCAACACATATCACCAAAGACTTTGAGTCTGTTGTTTGGTTCATGGTATACAGTTGATGCTCAAGAAATATTTTAAAATATGCCACCCTTCCAGTGGATGTTTTCATATCTTTCACTCTGTACTTTATCCCATCTCTGAGATGAAACTGACCTCACTCCTGGAAGTGCAAGAGCTGGAGGCTAATCAGAAGATGACAAAGCACTTGACGCTGGCAAAGAGCTCTCCAGATGCTAAATAACAGAGTGGGCTGGCACGGGCTCCTGGCCCTGGCAAGAACACACATGGAAAGTCGTTGCCAAGCCCTCCCTCCAGCCTTCCTCCAGCATTCAGTGAAAAACCCAGACTCCAGAGGAAACTGTTAGGTCTTTCATCCTGCTATGATGAGAGCAACTGTAATTAAGCCCTTACAGAACCCACCTTGTTTCTTCAGCCCCTCAGGAGTAAAAGGACAGTCCTGTCATCTGAGTTAGGATAGGAGATGCAGCAAGAGCTTCATCCCCCTGTATCTTTTGCCTTGCTCAACTCCTGGACATCTTTGACACGGCTTTGAGCCAGCTGCCACTCTCATCTCAGCTGCCACATACACTCACACTCACACACCACACACACACACACACACACAGTCACACACACACCTGCATGCTCAGTCACTTCAGACATGTCCGACTCTGCAACCCCGTGGACTGTAGCCTACCAGGCTCCTCTGTCTGTGGGATTCTCTAGGCAAGAATACTGGAGTGGGTTGCCATGCCCTCCTCCAGGGGATCTTCCTGCTTGACGGATCGAACCTGAGTCTCCTACAGGCAGATTCTTTACCACTAAGCCATCAGGGAAGCTCCCCCATGCCCCACACTCATACACACACTATTACTCACACACACATTCGCACCACACCTATATAAGCTCACACCACACTCAACATTGCATTTTTCTCCTTATGGATATCCCCATTGCTGCTAAGTAAAAATGTGCCTTTTTTGTTGTTTGTTTGTTTATCCCAGAGTTCGTTTTAGCCTGATTCTCTCCTCTACAGAAGAGATCCTGAGCTGTGCCCTGGGCCTCCCCTCCCCCATCAAGCTTGGAGTGCTTGACTGAGGCCTCACTGAGGCAGAGAAGGGGACCAGTGAGGTGCTAAGAGGGAGATGGAAGTGAAACTCTCATTCCTGGCTTTGAATAGCATCCCAGTAGTCCTGGGGATGGAATGTCTAGTGCCTGAAGAGGGAGGGTGAATGATGGACAAGACGGGGCTTAAGGAGGAGAGCAGTGCGACTGTTTCCTGGGAAACAAGCCTGTTACCTCCTCCTAGTTACTGTCCATTGTTCACCGCTGAATGCTTCATTTTCTTGATTGAGAGGCCCTGTGCTATCACAGCCCCTCCCCTACCTCCACTGGGCTCCACCTAGCGCTCCGCACAGCTCCCCATGCTTACCTCTAGGCAGCAGCAATCAGATCACATTCTCATGACAAATTCTAGAATGAACTGTTGTTTACAGGCCTTAGAACTTGGAAGGAAAGGGTGTCAGGGGCTCCCATGGAAGTTTGAGCCAGGAAGTGTGTGCCTGCACATATAAAGCCCCGCCTTCCCAGCCCCCTCTTACAGTCCTCACTGGGGGCACTTTATGGCCCTCAGCATTAGTGAGAGTGACGCAGAGGCCTGTTTTGGACCTCCCTGTCCACAAGAGCTTCCCAGGTGGTGCTAGTGGTAAAGGACCTGCCTGTCAATGCAAGAGATATAAGAGACCCGGGTTCAATCCTTGGGTAAGGAAGATCTCCTGGAGGAGGGCACGGGCATGCTGTGTGCTAAATTGCTTCAGTCGTGTGTGACTCTTGGCAATCCTATGGATTGTAGCCCACCAAGCTCCTCTGTCCATGGGGACTCTCCGGGCAAGAATATTGGAGTGGGTGGCTATGCCCTCCATCAGAGCATCTTCCCAACCCAGGAAAGCACATCCACAGTAACCTGTCCTTCAACTCTAGGATAGACCAGGACCTCCCTGGCGGTCCGTGGTTAAGACTCTGGACTCCCAATTCAAGAAGAATAGCTTTAATCTCTGGTCAAGAAACTAAGATCTCATATGCCACACTGCACGGCTGGAACAAAAAATGCAAACAATAAAAACAAACAACAAAAACCCCCCCACAGTTCTAGGATAGACCTGCATGTCACTCCTGCCACAACACTAGTGGTCTGCCTTTTGGTTTATGAACTAGCCCAAGCTTCAGATTCTGCACTCAGAAGAGTGCTTTTCATGCAGGACATTATTACCTGATGGCTTTCAGAATAGGGAGCCCTTTGGAATTCTGTGCATCATTTTTTGGTGTTTGTTTAGTCATACAAAGTGGAGGGAGGGGAAGGTCCATGGCCTCATCAGGTCATTTCACCCAGAAGTCTCAGCATTGGAGGAAGATCCATATAGATCAATGGGATGAGGGGTGGAGGGGTAGGGGGCAATCAGCAATTAACTCTGACTTGCACCCTCGAAGTTCAGCAAAGGGAGATTCTGGGTCTGTTTCAAAGGAGAACCAACAGAAGTTGAGCAAGAGGTGCAATCGGGACACAGGGCAGCACCCAGGCAGACAGGGTAAGGTCCCTCTGTCCTGAGATTCAGCAATATTAATATCTACTTTCTCCTTAACACTTTGCTAGAGACAATGCTGTAGGTTTATATACTGCTTCCTCTTCCTATACACACAGAAAACTACATTTCCCAGGCTCCCTTGAAGTTAGATTGGGTCTACTTTCTGGCCAAGAGGATGTGGGCAAGGCATTCATTCAAGGCTTCCCTAAGTCTGACCCTAACACATATTTTCTTAATTTCTTGGTGACCTTAAGGCATAGTTGTATGTGATATCAAATAGAAATAAACTTTTGTTGTGCTAAGCCAGTGAAGTTTGTATGTTGCCATTGACAGGCCTAGATGTCTCTGAGTAATGTAACTCTTCAACCTTCAGATCAAACACAGTGAAACTCTATTTCCAAATGCTAGTATTAAATATAGAGTAGATAAGATCCAGCCAGGTGAGTCTCCTGGTGTCATCAATGGTTGTATCCTATTTCCAACCCTTACTTGCTGTGTGACCTGAGGCAAGCTGCTTAACCTTCCTGTTCCTCATTTTTCTCACCTTTACTTCATAAAGTTATTGTATCAGTTAGTGATTTTTGTGTAACAGACTGCCTCAGAACTCCATAGCTTAAGATGTGTAAGTATTTATTTTTGCTCACAAATCTGGGCCCAGCTGGGTAGATACGGTCTCGCTCCTGTATCTATGGACAGGGAATCAGCTCTGCTGATCTTAGAGGAGCCTCTCACACATGTCCTGGGTTAAGGCTTGTCTAGTGGCCTCAGTCAGAACAACTGGGCTAGAAGCTTATTCCAGATGGTCTAGGCTTGTTTACATGGCAAGATTCCAAGAGACAGATGTGTGGAAGGCTCAAAATTAGCACAACATCATTTCTACCAGACTATTCTGGTCAAAGAAACTATGATATTCAAGAGAAGGGCAAATAGACTCAATCTATTTTGAGGGAGTGGAGGAGAGTCTTATTGCAAAGGGAGAGGATAAGCGGAATCCGTTAATAGATGCTGTCAATGCAATCAATCTCCTAAGTTATTGTGAGAATTAAATATTTTAATGGATATAAAATACTTAGAATAATGTTTGAGATGTATATTAATAGTAAATGCCCAACATACATGCATGCTTGTTATCTTACTACCTTTTTTCCTTATAAACTCTTCACTGATAAAAAACAATTGAACACTTATCATGTGCACATTACTAAACAAGATTATTAACTGTTTTTCATCATTTTGTTATTTAGGGTTCACAACCACCCTAAGACTAGATTTCAGAATTCTTTGTTTTATAAATGTTAAAGCTAAGGCTTAGAGAGTTTGCCTAAGCTACAAGCTTGTCAGTGGCAGAAACAGGATCAAGCTGAAACCATGCTCTTAGTTACTAAATAAATATCCCCCATAGGCTTAGAAAGAACTTCACTTCTTAACTGTGTAAGAGAAGGGCTGGGCTTCCCCAGTGTCTCAGCATAAAGAATTTGCCTGCAGTGCAGGAGAGGCAAGGGACATGAGTTAGATCCCTGGGTCAGGAAGAATCCCTGGAGGAGAGTGTGGCAACCCACTCCAGTATTCTTGCCTGGGGAATCCCATGGACAGAGGAGCCTGGTGGTTTATTGTCCATAGGAATGCAAAGGGTTATACCCAACTGAAGCGAATAACACACACACAAGAAAAGGGCTAACCAAATTTCATAGAAATCTACTTTTCTCTTTTGCCCATTTGGTTGACCATGGCTCTAGGTATTATAAGCACTCAGCTATGAAAAGAAGTGAGAAATAGGACAAGTGTCCAGAGTGACAACAGGATCAAAGGCCTCCTGTCTTTGTCAACAGCCAAACATTTGGGAACTGAGGCTGGGTGACCAGTAGCAAATACCAGGTGCTGCTCCCACTCTTGTGCTTCTCAGCACCCCCAAAACCTGCTAAATAAAGTTGTTCTTAAGGGTCAAGGTGAACACCAACCTACTCCTCTTCCCCACAACAGGATATTTCAACAATTGAAAACTAAGTTTTCAAACTCTTTGTTGAGACCCAGGAGTCCATGGCTGGGCTGAGCATGGGCTTAGAGCTCTGTGTATGCTCATCTCTCTCTGGTATCAGTGTTAGCTCATGCCTCACTTCACCTTCCTTGCCTGCCCCAGCTGCTCATATCAAGGTTGACCTCCAGCTCTAGGATGAACTCATTCTAAGATAGCGGTAGGTATACAACCCTCTGAAGGGTGCTTGAGTGCAAATCTGCTATTTAAGCATATCAGTGTAGGTTACATAAGTTTGAACCTAACTTGTCTCATTCATAACTTTTTTTCTCACTACAATGTTGATCCAAAACATCCTCTGGCTTTATTTCTAGTTCCTTATAAGAACTGAACGTGAATGGAATGTTAATGGACATGAACCTGAGCAAATTCAAGGAGATACTGGAGGACAGGGAAGCCTGGAGAGCTGCAGTCCACGGGGTTGCAAAGGATTGGACATGACTTAGCAATTGAATGAAACAGTGAGATAGCCTGTAAATCCAGTAGTGCTCTGCTATTGGGAATTCTGCTTCTCCTACCCACAAGATGTAATTCTTCTCAAGGGTTAATTCCAGGTAGATGAGACAAATATGAAGCAATACATGGATCTAGCAAAAAATAGTTCTGTGATCAGCTAGCTACATCTACCAAGAGCACAGGAGTTAGAGAGACAGTATGAGTTACAGTTATTGCTACCTCAGATCTAGAACAAGCATGCCATCACCTGCTGGGGTTCTGAAATTGCATTGCCAGACTGCCTGCTGGAGTTTGCTGCCCTTTGAACACAATTCACTGAACTAGTCAGCTGCCCCACAACCCATAGGGTGCAGTCCCAGATGTTGGGTTAATTTTTCAAGTTGCCATTTGCAGCCAATTTTTGCTCTTCAATGGTGCAAATTACTCTCGTACAGAGGAAGTCTACTGAGAGTTGAAGTCCATTGAGTTATGACCAAACACAAGGTCTTTGATAACTTAATTAGAGTGTTTGATGACCTCGGGTATTGTCCTTGTTCTCTCTTAACTCTATGAATCTTCACACTGGTGATAAGGATTGAAACTGATGATAAGAGTTTCTTTTTTCCTTTTAAAAGAAGAAGAAGAAAAAAGAAAACACAAAAAGCAACATGAAAAATTATTTAGAACTCTCCTTTCTAGGTTTGCCTCTTTCTAGGAAACTGATGACTACCTGGATATGGAAAGAGCAAGAGAACCCACCAGAGCACAGGGGCTCCCTCAGACAGCCTGCGTGTGGATTTCATCATTTCCAAGTGCCAGCTCTGTGACCTTAGGAAACCTGCTTAACTTCTCCATGCCTCAGGTGTCTCATCTATAAAAATGAGCATGGTAAGAGTTCCTATTACAAAGGTAGTTATGAAGGTCAAAGGAAACCATTTGTGTAAAACACTCAGAAAATGTGTTGGAGTATAAATATTGTTGTTCAGTTGTCAAGTCATGTTTGACTCTTTGTGACCCCATGAACTGCAGCATGCCAGGTCTCTCGTCGCTCACCATCTCCCAGCATTTGCCCAGCTCATGTCCAGGTAATTGACTCAATAATTCATTTGGTAGTTGTAAGATAATGTGCTAAGGACTTTACTACATATCTCATGTAATCTGACCCTTTCAGATGAGTTGTGAGAGTCCTGGTGTCCTCCTGGGAAAGGTGAGGCAGAGGGGTGAAGGATATGGTTCTAGGCAACCCAGACAGAAAAGGACAGAGCCAAGATTCAAACCATATCAATGATTTATCCCAGAGGAATCACCTTGAACATTCCTCCTGATTCAGAGGAATTTGCCTCATAAACGTTAAACAAATCTGAAACAGATAACTGAGATTCAACTCCACTAGCTGTTCAGTCTTGGCCTTGTCCCTTCACTTTGGCCATGAAAAGAGAAGGTTCCAGAATAGCCTAGATGTAGAAAAGCCCTGGTCTTCCCATAACTCTACAGAGCCTCTCCAGCAGTGCACCTCCTCCAATCAGCTGCCAAATATGGTCTATATGCTTCTTGGATCTTCTTTGCTTCTGTCCAGAATACATGAGTTACACAGAAAGCTCTTCCTCCCCGAGGAAAAAAAACAGACACAGCAGCTCTGAGAGGTTGCTCCTTGGTTCTTTAAGTTCCCATTCTAGTTCTCCAGTCACATCAACCCCAGCATTTGGAATATTTAGCAAGTGAAGAGGGACTCCACTAAGCTTTATGGGATTTGGTTAAAGTGAATATTACATGGGTAACAAAGATAAAGTACAGTATGCCTATATAATTAGCAGAAACTTAGAATAAAGTTTGGAGGTTTGCTTTCAAGCCCCAGAACCCAGTGCCAGGGGCAGTCTGCACCCTGTCCCTCCCCTCTGCTCCTCAAACAGAAATCTGTGTGCCACCCTCCCTCTGAAGCCAGCTTTCAGAAACCTGGGATCTCTATCTTTGCTGCAGAAAAAGAATTTATTAAAATGTTCACTGCATCCTGAATTGAGAAATCAGCTGCCCAGAATCCGTGATCAATATGTTGTCTCTAGGTGATGAGTGTTTCCTTGGAATGCGTCCCTCATGTTCCCTTCATGGTTCAGAGCTCCTGAGATCTGGGCTAGATTCAGCCGTCGGGGCTCTGACTGCCACAGACTCTTCATCCTTTCAGCCTCAGAGCCCTCCAGGATATGCCCAGCACAGGCTCTGATATGGCCTCTCCTCACCAGTGACTCAGCTGTTCATAGGGGAGACCAAGCAAACGACACACTTGGAGCTTGCATGCTTAGTCACTCAATTGCGTCCAATTCTTTTCAACCCCATGGACTGTAACCTTCACCAGACTCTGTCAATGGAACTTTCCAGGCAAGAATACTGGAGTGGGTAACCATTCCCTTCTCCAGGGGATCTTCCAGACCCAGGGATAAAACCCCAGGTCTCCTGCATTGCAGGTGGATTCTTCACCATGTGAGCCACCAAGGAAGCCCATACTTGGGGTGAGAGGGATACCCTATTGTTTGTCTCCATTCATTCCAAGCTCATGTCAAATGAAGATACTAGTGTAGGTCAGCCCCCTTGACATTAAAATTCCCCGGCCAGCCTCTCCTCTCCACTCATGCTCTGGAGGACACACACCGCTGAGATGTCACACCATTCTGCTCATGCATTTCCTTGTAATCTTCATGGGTGTGGGCTGTCTTCTGTCCGGGGTCCACTCTGCCACCCAATCCTCCTCCTTCCTCTCTGGCATCCCCACTACTTGATGCTACTCTTGTGACAAAAATGACCATGTTGATGTTTGCCCTGACCCCTGTGGGCCCTTTTGTGTGGCAACCTTCTAAGGGTGCCGAGAAGTCCAAGAATGGGGGCCATACCTGAAGTTTGCTACTGACCCCTCCCAACCAGTTTCAGTGCTCAAAAGTTTGGCTATTGACTTCTAGGTGAGAGGAGACCACTGGTCACATTATCATTTTGGACATCTCCCTTATTTCTCACCTTCTTCCCATGGCTGAGTGCTTACAGCCCCTGGACAATGGTCAACCAAGTGGGAAAATGAGGTGCTGAGAAGGTTTCAGGTAGGAGACAAGGTCACAAAGCTAGCCATGAAGAGTTTTCTGGCATGTCATTAGCTGCGCTAGCTCTAAGTATAGAGTAGGAACTGCAAGTTCAAGTGATTTCTCCTTGCCTTGCATGCAGATGTATGTATTGAGAGAGGGTTGATGTCCATGTTTTTGGATCCTGAACTATAAGACAGGTGAAAAACAAAACAAAGCCTAAATTTTGTTTTCTTGGTCAGATATTGTGAATGCATTACACACCAGTTCTAAAACTCAGTGGTTTATCACAACAATGGTTCATCTTTGCATCCATCTCTGTAGTTTACTGGGGGGGTGCGGGGGTGGGGGAGGGAGGCTGACCTACACTGGATTTTGCAGGAAAGTTTCTTCTCCAGATGTCTGTCATTCTCCTGGAACCAGTACATTCTCATGGGGACAGAAGAGTCACAAGACAGGAAGTGGAACAGGCAAGGCCCACAGTGAGGCCATGATAATAGTGTGGAAGCTGAAGGGGTGAGAACTGGGGACAACAGCTCAGTCCACCGAACTCAATATGCATTACTTTTGCTCATTTCACTTACATCAAAACCAATAGAGATGAAATTGCCTACCCTTCTTCCCAGATTTTAGCCCACTCTCCAGGTTATTTTCAACATATGGGAGTGGATTTCAGGAAGCTTGAATTAAAGCAACACATTTCACATCTCAGGGGAGACATCTGTGCCCTTTGATCAAGGCTGCTCCAGGCCTGGGGCTCACGGTAATGAGCAGGGGCCGGCAGGACACCCACCTGGACAGCTGAGCAATGGGAGAGGTGATGTGGGCTAGATCCTAGTCCATGCTTGCCCCTAACCAGCACTGTCGCTGCAGGCAAGTGATTTTAGTTCATTGCAATTTTCTCTGATTCTGTGAGTGGAGGATAAGAAAATCTCAATTTTCTCAATTGTCTCAGCCAACATTCTAAAAACTAAGATCATGGCATCCAGCCCCATCACTTCAGGACAAATAGATGGGGGGAAAATGGAAATAGTGATAGATATTTGCTGGGGACCAGCCCCGGTGGATCCAGGGATATTCAAAGAGGGGACAGAGCGGGCGGATAGGACAGGATAGGAGAGAACAGGATAGCTCAGGATAGAATAGTATAGTAGGAAATTAGTGGAAGAAAAGAAGGCTGAATAACTTGGTTTACGTGGAAAGCCAATAAAACCTCGAGACAAGAGGTTTGCACCATCTATGTTAGGCCACCGGCATCCGTTTGAATATCGGAGAGTGCCCCGCCCTGGGCTCTCTCTCCTACAGATCTTAGCAGCCGGGACAGGTAAGTAGACATGGCGAGCCTCCGCGCCCCAGATAGGAATTCAGCCGAAAAAGGGGAGAAAAAGAAAAGAACGACATGGGGAAGCCCAGCGTTAGTGTAAGGCTCCAAGAGAGAGTTTATTGTTCAGAATCAACTTATATACCCCAAATTATACATAATAGAATATGCAGAGTTACTCCGAAGTAGCAGTCCCGACCCTCATTGAGACAAGGCTTTCTTTTTTGCATACTCTCCTGTTACAAAAGTCTCAGGTGGTTTACACTATCTTCTGGCCAAGAGGCCTATTAACATTTCTATGGCTCTCTTCTGATTAAGTTTTTGTTAACTAGAAGACTTATTTGTGTTAATCTTTCCAAAGTCTGAATGCCACTCTCAGAAAACATTAAATAAGAATACAGCAGTTTGTAATAAAAGGAAGTACAGTGATTTATAGCAAAAGAAAAGTAATTTACTCAAAAGTTCAGTATTGCTAATATCAAAACTACTACATATCCCTTTTTCCATATCCCATTTATATAGATTACATCTTCCTGGGTGCCTGAGAGATAAGAAATAAGGAGGTCTGGCAGCAATCATTGAGTCAACCGTGAAATCCTGTCACCAATATAAATTTGAAAAGAAGTACAGTGATTTATAGCAAAAGAAAAGTAATTTACTCAAAAGTTCAGTATTGCCAACATCAAAACTACTACATATCCCTTTTTCCATATCCCAATTACATAGATCACATCTTCCCGGGTGCCTGAGAGATAAGAAATAAGGAGGTCTGGCAGCAATCATTGAGTCAACCGTGAAATCCTGTCACCAATATACATTTGAAAAGACTCTGAAACTTTAAGATACTTTGAGGCTTTTGTGCCTTCCACATTTGGGAGGTTGTGAGCAATTCACAAGCTTGCAGAAAATTAGGGGAACCTGTTAGGCAGGCTAGAGCATTATCAAAAGGGGGGTTGGGCTGAAATGGGAAAACAGACAAATTTTTGTTTTGGGGGGCACATGTTCAGGAAAAACCAGGGAGAAATCCGATGACTCAAATTGCCCTGCCATCTGAGTTTGCCACGTGACCCTGTCATGGGTGGGATTCCTCACTCTGGCTCCTGACACTAACCCACAGGTGGGACTCACCCATGTGTACACCAGTATATGGGAATCCACTGCAGCACTTCAGCAAAGGGCCCCATGCCTCAGTCTGTCTCAAAAGTGGAGGAAAGGTAACAGACATACAGAAAACAAATTGCAAACTCGAAAAATGTAATTCTAACAGTATCAATAATCACATTAATGTGAATAAATACTCAAAATTAAAGACAAAGGTTGATAGACCGTATTTTAAAAAAACAGGATCCTTATCAATGTCAACTCTATAAAGTAGAGGAAAGAAAGAAAGGGAGAGAGAGAGAAAGAGAGGAAAGAAGGGAGGAATGGAAAAAGAAAGAGAAAAGATAGGAGGGAAAAAAAACTAAAGGAATCCAACTTTAAATGGAAAAGTTAGAACTGTTATTGCAGATGATTGCATGTGTTAGAAAACCCCAGTGAACCCACCAAAGCAAAGTAAAACAAGATGAAACAGGCTAGGATAAAGAAGTTTAGAAAGTTCATAGGGAGCAATATTTCTTATAACAATGAGTTGTGTTCCTATATATGAGGTACAAAAATATGAAAAGGGAATTAATTTCATTCAGAATAGCATGGGAAATGATAAAATACCTAGCAATAAACATAATAAAGAACTATAAGATCTGTACACTGGAAACTACAAAATATTGCTGACAGAAATTAAAGATCTAGCCAAAGAGAGAAATAGTTCTTGTTCATGGATCAGGAAATTTCATATTATCAAGAAAGCATTTATCTTCAGATTGGTCTATAAATTTAATGCAGCCCCAATGAAAATTCTGGCAGGCTTTTTTGGGGGGGTTGAATTTGACAGCTGACCGAAAATTCAGAGGAAATGTGAAGAATTCAAAACAGCCTAAACAATTTGGCAATAGAATAAAGTTGGAGAACTTTTATTACCTGATTTCAAATTTTACCATAACACACTAATGTAGACAGTGGATCTGGTATGGGAAAGGAATATAATTCAATGGCACAGAATTGAGAGTCCAGAATAGAACCTTACTTATTGTCATGAATTGATTTTCAACAAGTGTCCTAAAACAATTCAATATGAGAAATACTAATCTTTCTTTTTTTAACCAAGAAAAGGTACTGGTACAAATGGATAGCCACAAGAAAGAGCAAAAGCTAAGAAGCAGAAACTTATTATATCACACTAGGCAAAAATGAACTAAAACTTGATCATGGCTTTAAATGTAAGAAACAACCTTTAAAATTTCTCAGAGAAACATAGGAGAAAATCTTCATGATCTCTTAGCTATAACATCAAAAGTATGGGTTATGTAAGAAAAAATTAGTAAATTAGACTTCATTAAATTAAACACTTTTGCTCTTCAAAAGCCACTGTTAAAAGACAAGCCACAGCCTTGGAGAAAATATTGCAAATCACATATTTGATAAAGAATGAAATCTTACCATTTGTGCCAACATGCATGGACCTAGAAAACATTATCTGTGCTAAGTCGCTTCAGTCATGTCTGCCTCTTTGCGGTCTGTGGACTGTAGCCCTCCAGTCTCCTCTGTCCCTGGAATTCTCTGGGCAGGAATACTGGAGTGGATTGCCATGCTCTGCTCCAAGGAATCTTCCCAACCCAGAGACTGAACTTAAGTCTCCTGCCTGAAAGGCGGGTTATTTACCACCAGCGCCACCTGGGAAGCCTAGAGAGTATTACACTAAAGTGAAATAAATCAGACAAAAGACAAGCATTGTATGATGACACTTATATGTGAAATCTAAAAAATAAGTGAACAAACATAAAACATAAGCAGAGTTATAGACACAGAGAAAAAATAAGTGGTTACCAGGAGAAAGAGGACTGAGGGGAAGAAAGCAAAAGCTGAGGGAGATTGAAGTTCCAGCTGTAAGAGTTCCATGGTGGTTCAGTGAATCAGAATCTGCCCGCCAGTGCAGGGGACACGTGTTCAGCTCCTAGTCTAGGAAGACCACACATGCTGTGGGGCAACTAAGCCCATGCGCCTCAATTGCTAAAGCCTCCACATGCTAGAAAAATGCTCCACAAGAGAAGCCACCGTATGAGAAGCACCATAGCACAACAACGAGCACCCCTGCTCTCCCCAACTAGACAAAGCCCTCGCGGAGCAACAAAGACCCAGCACAGCCAAAAAGAATAAAGAAATAGGTAGTATTTATACAGTTGCAAAATAAATGAGCATGGGATGGGTAAGAAATGCACAGTGTGGGTCATATAGTCAATAACTATGGAATGTCTTTGTATGGTGATGTATCGTAACTAACTTATCCTTTTGAAATGTGTAGAAATATCCAATCACTATGTTGTGCAACAGGAACTAACATAACATTGTAGGTCAAGTATACTTCAAAAACAAATTCATAGAAAGAGATAGATTAAACTTGTGGTTACACGAGGCCAGGGAGTAGGAATTGGATAGCTACAGTCAAAGATACACACTCCCAGTTATAAGGTAAATAAGTACTAGGAAAGTAAAATTCCCAGTTTTAAGATACATAAGTACTAAGAATGTAGTATACAGCATGATAAATATAATTAATACAGCTCTATGTTATACATGAAAGTTGATAGAGTAAATCCTGTGTTCTAATCACCAGGAAATACATTTTTTTTCCAATTTCTTTCATTTTGTACCTATGTGGTTTCTTTAAATTTATTGTGATGACCATTTCATGATGCATGTAAGGCAAATCACTATGCTATGCACCTCAAACTTAAAAAACTGAAGAAAAGAAAAAAAAGAATGGACTAAGGTTAACATCAGTGTATCAGTATTGGCTTACTAGTTATGCTAAATGTACTGTAGTAATACAAGATCTTAACATTAGAGGGGAAACGGGGTGAGGGGGATATTGGAAGTCTTTGTATTATCTTTGCAGCTTTTTCATAAACCTAAAACTATTCTAAAATAAAAGGTTTATTTAAATATAAATATATATATTTTTAATTTACTGAAAATCATTGAATTGTCCTTTGTAATAAGTGAACATCATGGTATATACATTTTATCGAAGTAGAGTTGTTTAAAAAGTTATTAAGAGGATCAGAGTGGGATTGGGGTTAGTCTGGGGTGGGGCCAGAGCAGGGTGAGGTCAGACTGGGGTCAGTCACCCTGGCAATGGACAGGGAGGTGGGGATCCCCCAAGGTCTAGGCCAGCCCACAGCTCTTCTCTGGCTGCTGCTGCTGAACGTGGCCATCCTGGAGCTGCAAGGTTCCCAGCCAAAGCCGCCCCCAGCCGACTGCAGGCGATGGGGGAGCTTGAGGGGCGGCGCTCCGCCTTGGTGAGCACGGCGTTGGCTCCGGGAGCTATAGGTTCCTTGGGGCCTCCATTCGGGCCAAGATCCCCTAGCCTACGGGGCCTGAGGGCGGCCGGCTGTGACCAGGGCCTGTGTGTCCTGAGCCACTAAGCCTCATCTTTTCTCTGCCCTTCCCTCCTACCAGACAGCCCAGAGAAAAATCATTGAATTGTCCTTTGTAATAAGTGAACATCATGGTATATACATTTTATCGAAGTAGAGTTGTTTAAAAAGTTATTAAGAGGATCAGAGTGGGATTGGGGTTAGTCTGGGGTGGGGCCAGAGCAGGGTGAGGTCAGACTGGGGTCAGTCACCCTGGCAATGGACAGGGAGGTGGGGATCCCCCAAGGTCTAGGCCAGCCCACAGCTCTTCTCTGGCTGCTGCTGCTGAACGTGGCCATCCTGGAGCTGCAAGGTTCCCAGCCAAAGCCGCCCCCAGCCGACTGCAGGCGATGGGGGAGCTTGAGGGGCGGCGCTCCGCCTTGGTGAGCACGGCGTTGGCTCCGGGAGCTATAGGTTCCTTGGGGCCTCCATTCGGGCCAAGATCCCCTAGCCTACGGGGCCTGAGGGCGGCCGGCTGTGACCAGGGCCTGTGTGTCCTGAGCCACTAAGCCTCATCTTTTCTCTGCCCTTCCCTCCTACCAGACAGCCCAGAGATCCCCTCCACACAGGTGGGTCAGGCCCTCCACTGTGAGGCCTCTGGGTGGGAAGAGAGCCAATCCCTTTGTGGGGCTGTGGGAGTGGGGACTAGCAGAGGTTGGAGGCCGGGTGGAGGAAAGTTCTAGGACTACTGAGCGAATAAGGCCTGAGTCCAGGGACCAGGGGTCTCATTCCCCTCACTGAGGCCCTGGGAGCCCAGGCCCTAGACCAGGATGCCCGTCTCAGGAGGCCTGGGCACTGAACTCAAGATGCAGATTTCTTTACTTTGGAAACAAGGTAAAGGACTGTAGCAAATGGGCTCTAGGAATAAAATAAAGCAGCAACAAGGTGTGTGGAGTTTCATTCACCTCCCAGGGGGCTGTGGAACTAATGCAGCATTTTGTACAAAACAGCTTGTGTCAGGCTTGAGTTTTATTTTTCAATGAAAATGTGTATGGTTTTCAAATGAGTCATCTATCTGGCAATATTCCTTTTTGGTCTCCTGTAAAAATGCACTTATTTCTTTCTCAAAATATGATAATGCCCTCAAATGATATTATGCATATTTCCAACAAATGATAAAATTCTAATGTCCAGGTAAGATAGCTTAAACTGATGAACTATAAAAGAAGATTCAGTATTTAAATAATTCTTTAAAATGTACAATTTCCAAAACTCAAATGGGCTATATTTTATGTTCATTACAGGGCAAAAAAAAGGATACTTTGCCTCAAATAGTGTGGAATTTACAAAAAGATATCATATAATCTGTTTGATGTATACTCATGCCTTAATAATATGGTTTTAGAAAAGGCAGAGGAACCAGAGATCAAATTGCCAACATCCGCTGGATCATCGAAAAAGCAAGGGAGTTCCAGAGAAACATATATTTCTGCTTCATTGACTATGCCAAAGCCTTTGACTGTGTGGATCACAATAAACTGTGGAAAATTCTGAAAGAGATGGGAATACCAGGCCACCTGACCTGCCTATTGAGAACCTATATGGAGGTCAGGAAGCAACAGTTAGAACTGGACATGGAACAACAGACTGGTTCCAAATAGGAAAAGGAGTACATCAAGGCTGTATATTGTCACCCTGCTTATTTAACTTCTATGCAGAGTACATCATGAGAAATGCTGGGCTGGAAGAAGCACAAGCTGGAATCAAGATTGCTGGGAGAAATGTCAATAGCCTCAGATATGCAGATGACACCACCCTTATGGCAGAAAATGAAGAGGAACTAAAAAGCCTCTTGATGAAGTGAAAGCAGAGAGTTAAAAAATTGGCTTAAAGCTCAACATTCAGAAAACGAAGATCATGGCATCTGGTCCCATCACTTCATGGGAAATAGATGGGGAAACAGTGGAAACAGTGTCAGACTTTATTTTGGGGGGCTCCAAAATCACTGCAGATGGTGACTGCAGCCATGAAAGTAAAAGACACTTACTCCTTGGAAGAAAAGTTATGACCAACCTAGATAGTATATTCAAAAGCAGAGACATTACTTTGCCAACAAAGGTCCGTCTAGTCAAGGCTATGGTTTTTCCTGTGGTCCATGTATGGATGTGAGAGTTGGACTGTGAAGAAGGCTGAGCGCTGAAGAATTGATGCTTTTGAACTGCAGTGTTGCAGAAGACTCTTGAGAGTCCCTTGGACTGAAAGGATATTCAACCAGTCCATCCTGAAGGAGATCAGTCCTGAATATTCATTGGAAGCACTGATGTTGAAGCTGAAACTCCAATACTTTGGTAACCTGATGTGAGGAAATGACTCACTGGAAAAGACCCTGATGCTGGGAAAGTTTGAAGGCAGGAGAAGTGGACAACAGAGGATGAGGTGGTTGGATAGCATCACCAGCTCTATGGACATGAGTTTGAGCAAGCTCTGGGAGTTAGTGATGGACAGGGAACCCTGGAGTGCTGCAGGCCATGGGGTCCCAGAGTCAGACAAGACTGAGTGAGTGAACTGAACTGGAGAGACCCTGGCAAACTAAGCCCCAGGCTTAACAACTTTCCAGTTTTACATGATAAACAAAGAGAATTAACATGAAACCAGGGCTGCACTTTGCTGACAAATTGATGATAGTGTCAGTTTGAGTCCTCAGATTATAAACTGGAATCCCAAACTGCAGTATTTGAAGTCCCACTCATGGAGCACACACATTACCTGGAAACTTTTCCCAACTGGGACTCCAGATATGCTGTGTCATGGGACTTCCCAGTGTTGTTTAAATTTAGGTGTTGGTCAAAACCCAATTTGATGTATCCTCTGCTGTTTCTATTCTCTTTTCTTTTAACATTAGTATATTGAAAGAAAGCTAGGTAATTCCCTAATAGATTTAGGTATTTTATTTGCATGTAACAAATGGCATAGTTTGTTAATGAATTCTTTGAATCTGAGACTAAAGTGAAAACTTTCTGCAAAACACCCATCTTCGTCCTTGCCAGTTCACTTATCCCCAGAGGTCCTGTGTATCCCTGAAATGTTAGGCTTCTACACGTTTAGGCTGGTTGAAGGGTTTTCCTGGTACTTTACTAGTAAGGAATCCATCTGCAATGTGGATTGATCCCTGGATCCCTGAGTTTGATCCCATGGTGAGAAAGATCCCCAGAAGGAGAAAATGGCAAACCACTGCAGTATTCTTGCCTGGGAGAATCCATGGACAGAGGAGCCTGGAAGGCTGCAGTCCATGAGGCTGCAAAGAGTCCGACATGACTGAGCACACACACACTGGTTGGTTGAGACCTAGGGATACAGCTGACCAGATTGAAACTCAATATTCCTCATCGTATCCTGGGGCAGCTGGGTTTAGGGACACATGACTTTGTAGACTTTCACCACCTGAATTCAATGTGGTGGGTGCCCTTGCCCATCAGCTGTGCCACAGAAGAGCCAGCACCACCTGGAGATGTCCCACCAACTCACAGGGGCTTTTCGTGAGGGAGCACTCGGTTATCTGACCTCTTATCCAGGAAGCACCATGACTTTTGACTGCTGCCTGTTACACCAACAACACACCTCTGAGGGTTCTCCTCTGCATGGCCATCTGTCCGACCCACCCCTTTAGGGGCCAAGATGCTAGGATCCACCACATAAATGCTGAAGGAGCGCCCACCAGCCTGAGGTACAGACATCCCTCTATCCATCTGCATGATTTCTGCTGGGAATTCCTAACACTGATGGGAATCCTTTGACCCACCTGATAGGAACAATGCAATGATTCAGAATGATGAGGGTCCATTCACACATACAAGGGCCCCCAAACCCCAGAAGCCACACTCACAATCACGTAAGAGGGTCCTAAGCATTCCCACTGATGCCCAAACATTCTTGCTGACACATACATACTTCTAAACACATATCAGTGTGTGCTGATAATTACTTAATAAATAGCTCTTTGAGAAAGGCAGGAAGGACTTCATTTGTGGTATCTATCTTAATGTTCCCACCATGATCAATTTCAAGCTACCTACTTGACATCACTGAACGCAGAGCTGGGAGAAGATACATACCATTGACTATCCGAAGCTAGTATGAACCAGTTCCAGCACATCCCAAATCTTTTCATGTGAGTATGTGCACATGATCCACTTACATCCTGAGTGACCCTCATCTCCCACCACAGATATAGAAGCAAAAGGATAACACACACACATATATATACACATATATATGTGTGTTCATATACATATTCTGAACACACTTACATTCCTACCCTCATCTTGAATAAATATACACACAGAGCAACTTTTACTATCTAAATTTTCACAGACAAAGCCCTACTCACCCTGAATATTTCCATGCCACTCTTAACAAGTATATATATAAACACAGACAACATGGGCCTAAACACAAACATGTGTAACCAAGATACCACTGAGATGTACACAGTGAATACATACACACATAGGGTCACCAGGTACACAACTGTCTCATGTATAACTCCAAAAAGACCCACATGCAATCCCACAGCCCTAAAATACAAATACTCCAGACTTCTGAACATATACATAACCTACATAGTCTACTGAATCCTCACATCTACAAGAATACTTACCTAACAGCCCCAGGAACTCAAATCACACACAGCCACAAGCCACCTACACTTATCAAGTATAGCTGAACCTCGAACAACTTGGGATATAGGGTGACAACTCTCCATTCAGTGCTTCTGTATGCATGGATCATGTATTAGTACAGTCAGTCGGTTCAGTCGTTCAATTGCGTCTGAATCTTTGCAACCCCTTAGACTGCAGCACAGCAGTTCTCTCTGTCCATCACCAATTCCTGGAACTCTCTCAAACTCATGTCCATTGAGTTGGTGAGCCATCCAACCATCTCATCCTCTGTTTTCCCCTTCTCCTCCTGTCTTCAATCTTTCCTAGCATCAGGATCTTTTCCAATGAGTCAGTTCCTCGCATCAGGTGGCCAAAGTATTGGAGTTTCAGTTTCAGCATCAGTCCTTCCAATGAATATTCAGGACTAATTTCCTTTAGGATGGACTGGTTTGATCTCCTTGCCATCCAAGGGACTCTCAAGAGTCTTCTCCAACACCACAGTGCAAAAGCATCAATTCTTTGACACTCAGGTTTCTTTATGGTCCAACTGTCACATCCATACATGACTAATGGGAAAACCATTGCTTTGAGTAGATGGACCTTTGTCGATAAAGTAATGTCTTGCTTTTTTAATATACTGTCTAGGTTTGCCATAGCTTTTCTTCCAAGGAGCAAGTGTCTTTTAGTTTCATGGCTGCAGTCACCATCTGCAGTGATTTTGGAGCCCAAGAAGTTAAGAATGTGTCACTGTTTCTATTGTTTTCCCATCTATTTCCCATCCAGGACTGGATGCCATGATCTTAATTATTTGAATGTTGAGTTTTAAGCCAGGTTTTTCACTCTCCTCTTTCACTTTCATCAGAAGGCTCTTAAGTTCTTCTTAACTTTTACAAACATGGTATGTCTTTGTTTCTTTAATGCTCCACAGTGGAGTGGAAGACAAACAGTCTTCTGATGCTTGTGATCCTTGTCCAGAGATGTTTTGTCTCTGTAGTCAATACCTGTGTCCAGCTTCTCTGCAGAAATAGTCAGAGGTAATGATCTAAAGGAATTTAAATACTCCCTTCCATGACTGGTCTTCCCAATTTTTATTTGGGCTGATTTGAATATATCTGTCTCTGGGATGTAGTATTTTGTAACAGTACAAAAATGATTACATAATTATGACAGGATAATTATTCCACAATGCAATTTCTATATCAGTGGCACTGAGAAGATGCATTCAATATTGTATCCCAGTTATGAGTAAGAATCTTATAAATAACTGATAGAATGACTTAACAAGAGGAAAAGCAACAAGGAAGCTTTCTTTTCTTGAGTGCCTGTGTGCAATATTTTGTCTCACCATCCCTCTAGCTTGAAGTTATAGGTTGAAAATCTTAGTTTTCCCTCACGATAAAAGCTCAAGTACTGGGTGATATTTCCAAGTTATTTTTTCAGTCCCCAAAAGGAGTTTCTTGATACACATTTTACCACGATATTGCTTGAAATACTCTCACCTCATCTTCTCATCTTCTTTTGAACTGTTTTCCATTGCAAGGGGCAAGGAGCTTCTTAAGCACCAACAGGAATCATTTTCACTGTGTGAAACTGTCCTTCTAAGCCTCTCTTTCTTTCCCCAACACCGCATAATCAGTATTGCTGCGATAGCAGGGAGTGACTCTTATTTCTCAAGATATTAGTTTGCAGTCCTCTGAGGTTTTCACCCTTCATCTCCCTTGACAAGATTCTTAACAATTCTTCCTCTCACAACACAAATGTGAATGCTCTTTCATATCATTTGATAGTGATAAACTGACTGATTCATAATATGAAAATAAGAATCAGGCAAATTTTTTAAGATGAGATATTCCCATGATTTCTATGCAGATGTGACTAGGTTCTAAAGAGCAAGGGAATGTGATGCAAACAGGAAATTCACAAGCTTATAAGCTGGGCTTGCAGGCTAGGATTTAGATGGAAGTGGGTTTGTGTGAATGGAGAATGGATATTGGTAGATAAACTGTTGACATTGTCTGAAGGCACACATCCATTTCATGGGTAGTAGATTTTTAAAACCTAGAAAAACCAGGGCTATAGGATATTTAGTCCCTTTAACACAAGGAAAGAGAAGATTTTTGCCTTCTTGTTCCTTACTTCTGCCTTAGCCTTACTAAAAGTCTAAACATTGAATGCTATATGATGGCTCTTCCAAATCAATTTCCTCCAAAGAGTCTGAAGGGTTTGGACATGTTTGCAGTTGTGTTTTGTGTTGGACACAAAATTTGCACTTCTGTCTATTGACTGCCCATTCTCTTTCTCAAAAGATGAGAACTATTAATGGATTAGCATGTTACAATTTACTTGAAAGTGTTGCCAGATAAAAAGCATATATTGAGGTAACTGTAAATCTCATTCATATAATCAGAGAAAGAATTTGTGGTAAAACTATTTCCAAATATTGTATAGGACACAGTTATACTAAAAATTAATTGTCGTTTCTGTGAAATTCAAAAATCAAGTTCAGTTAAGCATTTGTTATTTTTATTTGCTAGTTCTGTCCACCCTATCCTTTCAGGTACTTTAAAATTTAAGAGACGGTAGAAAATTTTTGTTCTAGGACTCTAGTCCACGAACAGTGGAGCCATGATATCAGTACAAAGACAGTCATTTGAAATACACTCAGATATAGTGAAACGTATATGCTACCCACTCCAGTATTTTTGGGCTTCTCTTGTGGCTTAGCTGGTAAAGAATCCATCCATCTGCAATGCTGGAGATCTGGCTTTGATCCCTAGGTTGGGAAGATCCCCCAGAGAAGGGAAAGTCTGTCCACTCCAGTATTCTGGCTTAGAGAATTCCATGCACTGGGGTTGCAAAGAGTCAAAAACGATTGAGCAACTTTTTCTTTCACTTTCACATGAACCAGGAGAAAAACTGAAGGCATTTGCAAAAACGAAAATAGATTGCATTCGCTTTTAGTTGCAAATCACATCTATGGAAGGACTTTAATAAAACAGATAACCCTGGTTTCCTCTGGGAAGAGGATAGGGTTGACAGCTCCTCGCATCAGGTGGTTGACAGAGGTGGGAGGTGGGCTTGTCACCGAAAGGTTGCTGCTGCTAGCCATGTGTTACACCGGATTTGTGATCTCTGGAGGAGAGGATTTCGATCCGGGGTCAGAGACGAGGCTTGACTACTTGGAGCTTTTTGTGTAGCAAAATTTTATTAAAGTATAATAGAGATAGGGAAAGGTTCTGACATAGACATCAGAAGAGGACAGAAAGAGTGCCCCCTTGCTAGTTTTTAACAAGGTGTTTTATGTCTGTTAGAAAGCTATTTAATTAGATAAGAAGACGCCTCAAGGCTGAGGGAGTTTCACCACGCCCCTCTCCCACAATATGCACTTTTGAGATAGGATGGCACGAGATGTGTCATCCCCTGTCATAAAACAATTGACAGGAATACTGGTTTGTTCAGCCATTATCAGCCCAAGGTTTAAGAAAAGAAAAAAGTTAGTCTTAGGTGGAACCATTTTAAAGAAAGGCAAATTCCAAAGCAAATACATAGTTTCATTACCTAAGAAAAACTCATTGGTTAGCTAAAGGTAGAACCAGGTGTCTTCAACACAGAATTTTTTTTTTTTAAAAACCTCTTTTAATTTTGTGTGGAGGAAGGGAAAAAAACATCTGCCACTTGCAGTTTATTTCCTCCTGCCGCTTGGGGACCTCTGGCCTTCCTGCCCACTACCCTCTCATCACTGCCTAGTTCTATTTTGCACAGTGTAAAATATTGTACTAAAATAATTATAAAAGTTTTAAAAGACATACTAGTTAACAATAATGTAATACTATGAGAAACACATTTGGTGAATTCTGGTCTTGGACATGTGGGCTGCATAATGGTTTTTTTGATAGAGGGAGGCATTCCAGGAAAAAAGACCGTTAGTAAGCAAAGTCCTGCTGCACGTTGGTTGGGGTACAAGAAATGCTTCTTTAGGAATAATGTACATACAGCAAGCAAACACCCTGCATCTGCAGAGACAACCCTAAATTCAAACACTTGGTTCCATGTGGCCATAAATGCCCAAGGGTTTATCAGACAAAGTTCTGAACTTTGTTCAGAAAGTCTGGTCTCTGTTGAAGTAAGTCAAGAGCCAGGCAGGAAGCAGAGAGGGTGAGGGACACAAAACTATGGTTAATAGGTAAAGAAGTGAAATAAAGGGAACATCAAGATGCTACCGTCAGGAACAACCTTGATGCTGTGAATCTGGAAACCAATTGATAAACTGCCCAAAAAGGCAGACACCAATTGTGTTGCCTCTATGTGCTGTGGAAGGAATGTCTGGTTCTTGCCTTCTTACCAGAGTCCTTCATTCTCCGCACCCCACAGGCCCACCTGCCCTCCACAACTGCCGAATGCTTCAGTTCCACATTCTACAGCTTGAATTCAAACTTTTCCCTCCTTTACTTTGATGCCGAGTATCTGCTGAAGCAGGTCACTCTCTGGGTCCTGATCCTGACTATTCTCATTGAGGTTACCAGGCAGCAGTGGTCCATGTCCAAGCCTGCAGGAATGGCTTTAGAAGTAGGTAAGCCTGTAGGCTGGGGTTGTGTTCTCAGAGACTCTGACATTTCTCTGTCGGGAGCCGCATTAGGCATTACTGACAAAATGGAGGCACGGCCCTAAACCCCCTCCCTTTGTTCCATAGGCCCAGACCCAGAATGAAGGAGTTAGGCTTTGTGATTCTGGCTTGTTTTTTCCTTTCCTTTGCTGAGTTGACTGAAGAGAATATTAAGGTGCTTATTGTTTTTGAGAGGCGCATGAGAAGGCATAAA
Source organism: Aepyceros melampus (assembly GCA_006408695.1). Taxonomy (NCBI): domain Eukaryota; kingdom Metazoa; phylum Chordata; class Mammalia; order Artiodactyla; family Bovidae; genus Aepyceros; species Aepyceros melampus. The sequence continues at coordinate 308,901 of SJXQ01006139.1, forward strand.
GCCTTCTGCAGCTGTGCTCAAGAATAATTCATAAAGTTAATCACTGACATTTGTTCAAGGACTTTTACAAAAGAGTGTTCCAGGGTGAGCACAGAGGCTGCGACTTGAGACCATGGGAGGGATTACTATCTGAGCCCATTTGTGAGAAAAGTGTTTATGGCAAAGGAGTTTGCTGAATTTAGGGCTTAGGAATAATTAAAATAGTTAGAAGCTAAAGATTTAAGGGATGCTGTAATGTTAGCATATTCTACTACAGTTTATAGAGATTAGGGACTTTAGAGCTATTTATAGCTAGAAGCCCTTTCTAAGAAATAGTGAGCTTAGGATACTAGGGGCAAACAGGACTTAGAAAGATAAGAATTAAACTGAAGAATGTGGTATGCAGCCCAGACATTAGCATGAGTTACAGTGTATTCACAAGGACATATGAGAAAAAGTAGATAAGAGAATCGCTGAGGAAGGAACTCCTTTTGAGGGGCAACAATGATTTTTGGAGAAAAATAAATCTGGGTCAATGGAAACTAAAAATATCAAACCTCTGACCTAATGCTTTTGTAAAATATAAAAGAGAATCATAAGCTTGAAATAAACAGGTAGTCCAACAAAACTGAGAGGCTGCCTCATTTCTCTCGCCAACACTGCTCACCCCTTCAGGTTGAATCCCTGGCTGCTGGAGCTGGATTCTGGCATTTCTCAGATCCTTGAGTCCACACGTGACATTTCACTGTGGGCACATAGCTGAACTAAGTTGAGTGAGGAGAGAGCATCAAACCCAGAAGGACTTCTGGGGAGCCTAAAGAGCAGGAAGAAACCTGAGTGCACAGGGGAGGAGGTTCTTTGGAAGTGGATCAAGGGAAATTTCCTTGGGTATGGAGAAAGATGGCAGCAGCAGTCTTGATTATTTCTAGAAGGAAGATAAGCCACTTTGAAATGTGTGTGTGAGTGATGTCCTGGTAGTGACAGAGGGAGGGTCATAAGAAGAGCTTAGCTCTGTATTGTGTTTTTTAGGCACTGGAAGCTTGTCCCCACTGCATATATTTTTAACAGGTTTTAACTGTGTCTAATGGGTCTTCCATCATGGCTCAGATGGTAAAGCATTTGCCTAAAATGCGGGAGACCTGGGTTCAATCCCTGGGTCGGGAAGATCTCCTGGAGAAGGAAATGGCAACTCACTCCAGTATTCTTGCCTGGAAAATCCCATGGACGGAGGAACCTGGTTAGGCTCCATGGGGTCGCAAAGAGTCATACATGATTGAGTGACTTCACTCACTCACTCATTCAATGGGGCAATAGGGAGAGATGGTCTTAGTCAGAAAACTATTCAATGCGGTTCTGTGTGGCCACACCTGTAGTAAAGCATCTGCTCTGAGAACTAGGCAGAAAGTTCCCCTACCTGTCACAGTTGAGACCTATTCTACTCCTTCCAGCCCATAGCTCACATCTCTGTTCAGGTAACTGTTGCCTTGGCTTCAATAGGATGGACAGCCATGTAACTTCAACCAAGACAGGCCTCAGGTTCCTTGGCAAAGGGATGTGTTAATATCTTCTTGCAGCCATTCACAGGTGGATGATGTCAGGATGTTCCCTGAACAAAGCTCTTTGGTTTAACATTCAAGCAGAAGGGCAGGGTTCCCCGAGGCTATTCATTATGTATAGACAGAATCCATTTAGTGAGCAAAAGCAACAAGAAGCAAAAAAGTTAAAGAAACAGATTCAACATTTAGTCAGATTCTGTTCTTCACTGTAACATCCCCCCACTGTCAATGTCCGTTTCACAATCTTGTGGAGAAAATGGCCATGAGCATTATAATTGCTTCTTGTTGCATTCTATCACATGGATCTCTGGGAAAGTCTACCATCAGGGCCAGTGTTCCAGATGTCGCTTCTTTTTCTCTTTGGAAAGTGTCTATTTTATATCTGTAGACTTAAAAATATTTACAACCTAAAAGTTGAGAGTTATATTTTATTCAGTAGGAATTTTGAGGACTTCAAGCCTAGGAGGCAGCAACTCAAATTAATGAATTTTCCATGCATGGGAAGTTGCAAAGTCAGGGATCATTGAAACCATTCCCTTGATACATACATCAACTATCTGGGATCTGTATCCTGTATTCTTATATTCTGAGTTTCTTCAGGGCTCATCATGCATGGGGAGTGACTGCAGTCTGATGCCTGTTGGATAACAGGTATTTTTTTCCTTCCTGAGTTTTCTCAAGGTTCCCAGGTTCACATTGGGAGGCTGTAATCACTTATGAATGACACAGCAGGAAATATTTCATTTCTCAGATCCTTTCCTCTTGGTCAGGAATTTGACCAATATTTAGTAGATATTTGTTAAAATGCTTGATATGGCACTCCAGGTGCTAATTATTGGATTAGAACCTATTGGTAATTGAAGATTCTCTGGATCTTCTAATTATGTTTCAGGAGACATAATTGTTGTTTCTTCCCATACCTAGAATCATGCTGTTACAATTATTTTTTGTTATATACATAATCTATTTCCTCAAGATGTTTAGTCACAGAGTTTTTTTTTTTTAATTTTTTATTTTTTTAGTTTGTTTTGCTTTACAATACTGTATTTGTTTTGCTACACATCGACATGGATCAGCCACGAGTGTACATGATCTCCCAATCCCGACCCCCACCTCCCCCCTCCCGCCGCACACCCTCTCTCTGGATTATCCCCATGCATCAGTCCCAAGCC
>SJXQ01006139.1:315501-330144 GCA_006408695.1 Aepyceros melampus
AAGGTCCGTCTAGTCAAGGCTATGGTTTTTCCTGTGGTCATGTATGGATGTGAGAGTTGGACTGTGAAGAAGGCTGAGCGCAGAAGAATTGATGCTTTTGAACTGTGGTGTTGGAGAAGACTCTTGAGAGTCCCTTGGACTGCAAGGAGATCCAACCAGTCCATTCTGAGGGAGATCAACCCTGGGATTTCTTTGGAAGGAATGATGCTAAAACTGAAACTCCAGTACTTTGGCCACCTTATGCGAAGAGTTGACTCATTGGAAAAGACTCTGATGCTGGGAGGGATTGGGGGCAGGAGGAAAAGGGATGACCGAGGATGAGATGGCTGGATGGCATCATGGACTCAATGGACGTGAGTCTGAGTGAACTCCGGGAGTTGGTGATGGACAGGGAGGCCTGGCGTACTGAGATTCATGGGGTCGCAAAGAGTCGGACACGACTGCGCGACTGAACTAACTAACCAAAGAGGGGTGATAGAGCTCTTGACCAATGAGACAGCTCTTCATCCTCCATTCCCACTCTTCATCCTCTACAGCAGTACTTCTCAAACGATGTACCTTCCCCCCAAGTGGCAATGTCAGTGTCTGGAGACATTTTTAGTTGTCACAACTGGCAGAAAGTGGGACTGGAATCTAACAGGTGAGGCCAGGGGTTCCGCCTAAGCTCCTACACAGGACAACCTCTCAACAAAGTATCCAAACATGAATAGTGCTCAGGTTGAGAAGTCCTGCCCATCTTTATTTTAAGCCATTTAGTTTGGAGCATGTGAGATATAAGAATATACCAATCCTGTGGAAGAGTTGCCTCTCTTGTTCCATAACAAGGAGATAAACACTGAGATACAGAATTCCAAAGCTGGAGAGAACTTTAAGGATTATCTAGTCCAAGCACAGCTGGAGAATCTAAGACCAGAGAGGTCGTCATTTACCCAAGTTCATAGAAGAAATCACCAGCTGGGCTGGAATTAGAATCATCTTTCTCCACCTGAAATGTGTTATACACAGACCATGCTCAATAATAGTCACTGTATTGATATCCTGTTCTTCAAGTGTTCTTTTCTCTTCAGTCGCTCAGTCGTGTCCAAATCTTCACAACCCCATGAATTGCAGCACGCCAGGCCTCCCTGTCCATCACCATCTCCCAGAGTTCACTCAGACTCATGTCCATCGAGTCGGTGATGCCATCCAGCCATCTCATCCTCTGTCGTCCCCTTCTCCTCCTGCCCCCAATCCCACCCAGCATCAGTCTTTTCCAATGAGTCAACTCTTCCCATGAGGTGGCCAAAGTACTGGAGTTTCAGCTTTAGCATCATTCCTTCCAAAAACACCCAGGGCCGATCTCCTTTACAATTGACTGGTTGGATTTCCTTGCCATCCAAGGGACTCTCAAGAGTCTTCTCCAACACCACAGTTCAAACGCATCAATTCTTTGGCGCTCAGCTTTCTTCACAGTCCAACTGTCACATTTCTTACCACATACTTTTTACTCTCTGCTCCCGGAAAGCCCAATGCCTGAGCTTGTGTGTGAAGGTTCATCTCCCACCCCTTCTCACCCACAGTCCTCCTCCTCAGAGGAAGCCCAGAAGTGGAGGAGAGTGAAGAACAAGCAGCCAGCCAGAGCTCATTCTTCAGTTGTTTGATGGGAAGCTCATGCTTTTCACACAGACAGAGAGAGGCTTTCCACAAAACCTTCCGAGTCAGCAGATGGACTCGTGCACAAGACCACAGACATGTGAACTTCTCCCTTTCACACCGGTGTGCAGCTTTCCCAGCAGATGGAAAACCAGTGCCAGTTTAATCGCGTCACAACCGCATGCAAAAGCTAGAGGACTTTCATCCCTAAACAAACAGCAGAACAGAAATGAATCCCGGGATCAAAGTACAGCCAGTTAGTTCAGTGACACACAGAATGTTAGTCATTGAAACAGCCCTGGCTTAAGGGAGTGGAGCGAAGGTGGAGATCTACCCTTCCAGAGGAAGACATTCACTACAAGGTTTCACAAGCCAGGTGTTTCAGAATTGGGTATAATGAGGTACAGGTAAGAAGGAGGTGGGGCAAGATGCCAGCTGTGTGGATAGAAAGTTCCTGCAAAGGGAACTTTATGCAGGGGAACCCAGGGCAGGTCTCAAGGAAAAACACAGCTTCAAAAGAGCCAAAGCAAGGTTCTTTGAATTAGACAAACCTGTTCCAGCAGGGACAGAGAGAGCTTCTAAAAGTGCTGCAAGGTTATGATTAATTTCTATAGCACCTGAGAAGAGTGTCTAAATGTTTACCCCCATCCCACAAGAAAGGCTAAAGGGCTACTGTTTCAGCCTCCTGTTTCACGGCCCCCGCTACATTCTCCGCCCAGTGACGTGTCACACTAAAACCCCCTATGGAAAGGACAGAGTACTAGCTTTGTTGCTGGCTCCAGCTTTCAACGTGGCACAGATGCCAGGAGCACACATTAGAAATGGCACACAAAAGCAATGATCACAAAGCAACCAGGAAATTCACCTGCTGGGCTTCCTGCAATGTCACAGAGCTTCAAATATCTGAGTTGAGAGGATAACGGTGACTTTCAAAAAATAAAACAGGAAAAAGAGTATGACCTGAACATGCATGGCTAGGATAGTGTTCACGATGCCCACAGAACACAGTCTACCCCATTCAGCAAACAACATCATTCTGCACCCAGCCCAGTCGAGAGTGCGGATTGGAAAGTGATGAGAAAAAGATGATCCTGGGGACAAATGTAAAGTAATTCAACCTAAAACCAAAATTTTCGTGGGTAGGAAGATAAATTAGGAGTCTGGAATTAAGATATACACACTACTATAGATAAACAAGGACCTACTGTATAGCACAGGGAACTATATTTAATATCTCTTAATAACCTATAATGAAAAAGAATGCATATACACGCACACACACGTATGTGTGAGTGTCTGTGTGTGTACCTCAATCATTTTGCAGTACATCTGAAACTAACACAATGTTGCAGATTATACTCCAAAAACAATGGTTCCAGAAGCTCAGACACTATGCAGCAGATGCTGAGCATCAGGTAACAGGGAAACATGGAACATGGTCCCTGTCCTTATGGAACCCACAGTCTAAAGAAAGCCTTGTAAAACAAAAGCAAAAACCAGTGGCTGTTATCCCCTTTCCACCACAGTAGGGCTTCTAATCCTTCTTCCCAGTGGACTGAGTTTAAGTGAAGGAGGACTGTATGAACAGCATAAGATGCTGATCAATGGCCCAATGGAACAGTTCCACATATCAAGTACATAATGTGCAAAGTGCACATCAGATATAAAAATATAACTTGGCCCATCTTGCTATGATCGTGTCCTGTAAATCTGTTCCTCATGGTTAAGCCTGGATCTCCCCAGCTCTCTGCTCCCGTCTCAAATGTCCACTACAATGAGGCAATTCAAATCGACAGCCCCCACAGCAAGGCCGTCTCTACAGGGGCTCAACCGGAGAACCCTCTGACAACTCCTTAAAATTAGAAGGCACACATCACTACTCAACTCTGAACGCATAAATAACCCATCAGTCCAACAGCAACACCAAAATTCATATTGTCTCGTTATAAAAAATTTTATAACCCTGAAAATTTAAGACCCAAATGTCCAACAACTGGGCAAGAATGAAGTAATGATGTATTCAAACAGTGGAGTACAATAAAGGCATTTAAACGTTTTTAATGTCAGGAAAAATGCTTATGATAATATTAAGCAAAACAATAATGATATAAAATTATATTACAGTATTATAAGCTTAAGTATAAATGGGTGATGAGGATTATATGAAATATCTTCTACATTACCATATTTTTTCATACTTTCCAATGATTTCCATCACAAATATGAATAACTTTCATAATGAGAAGAAGATACAGTTTTTTCTTTTTTAGAGAAATAGCGTTTAAGGATGTTTAGCTAATAAGCACAACTGGCCTGGGAATCTGTTCCTATCGATCCTTAATTTGGGCCACTTGGGTCAGATGCCTATTCACAGGCAAGGCTCAAAACCAAGTCAGAAGGCTCAGGGAGATGAGCTGCAATCTTCCTGATTCCAGTGCTGGATTTAATGATGCTTCCTTTCTCTCACAGGAGAGCTGGGAATGCTAACACAACACTCACACTACCAGCAAGGCCTCAAAATTCCCCTCAGTTTTAAATGGTTCCTCTAACTCATCTCCTGACATCTACCTTGGGAGAGACAAAGTTCCCAGTCCCTTACAGCTATTCTCGCAATAAACACACTTTCGACACAGAAGAGGCTGAGCCTTTTCATTCTTTCTTTTTCACATCAGCTGTCACACTTCAAATGGTCTCTATTAAGTCCATTGTTTCCAGCTATTTTGAACACAAGCATCATGATAAGAATAGGGAGTTTCCTCCTCTTTCTCATCAGAGGCCTTGGGTCAGTTATAACCCAAGTGGTAAAGTGTCAACATGAAAAGACACCAATGTCCCCTCCATCAACAGCACAGGATGGAAAATTCTGTAGGTAATTACTTTTTGAAGGCACTAGAACAAAAACCATCTAAATAATATTAAGACAATTTTTAACTCAAGACTTGAAACACTAGAGAACTCATTTCTAAATTTACACACACACACACACACACACACACACACACACACAGAGGGGACTTCCACTAAGATAAGAAAAGAGGAAGAAGTTAAAATTCACTGTGTGTGCATTCAGGAAATAACACTGTAGGATTAACATGTAAACCCACATCTCAAGATGTAAGCTCTGTGACAGAGGCGTGGGGATATTTATGGACTTCCCATCACCAGCAACTGCCATGAAAGACAGTGTGGCTGTTTGCAGTAAAGGGAAAGAAAACGTGCTCTATTTCCACACATCTCTATGCGGGGACAGGCTTATCAGCTGCAGCTGAGAGTAGGTCTCTCCTCCTCCTGTATTTGCTCTATTATTTTCAATACATCATAAAATGGAAAAGGTTACACGTTTGTTCCTTGGGTGAGGAGAAATGACATGAAGCCTGAGGGATCCGGTTCTCATTGTCTCTGATTAAGACAGTTCTTTTTGAAAGTTTTGACTTGAAATTAAGTAAGGATAAACAAAGCATTTTCCAAGTGGACTTATGAAATGCAGTATTTTCTAAATAAACCATATCCAACAGCTATTTAAAAAGCAAACCAGAATACCCATAGGAAATATACAAATGGGGAAAAGAGGGCTATGGTCAACAAAAATGGTCAGAAAGCTACTTAACATTATTTGAAAACGAGCAGCAACAATAAAATCCCAGCAACAGGCTGCAGAGGTGGGACTCCAGGGCAAGTTCCAGCCACACAAGAGGGAGCATGGGGGTTCAGGGGAGTGATGCACAAACTGAAGACGACCACCAGGGTGACCTTACGCTGATGGGTGGCCACGGCTGAAGCAGATTTGGCTCATCTCTGGGGTTTTCCACTGGGAAGAAACCTGCAGTTCAGCCATCAATGGACCAGCATCCACAAAGCCTGTGGGGGAAATACAGGATCCAGAAGAGTGGGGTAGGAAAGGAGAAGGTTTGGAAAATGGAAGAGTCAAATACAGTAGTGAAATATTGTAATTATTAAACATGAGGCTTCAAAAACACATAGGTGTACCTCTTAAGGTGAAAGGGACTGGCTGGGAAGAACTGGTACTCTGGGAAGAGATATGCTTTTTACAATACCAAATTACACTTCAATCACATGTGTGAATTATAGTAGTACCTGCTATGAGGAAACTAATTTTTGGAAAAGAAGAGAAAAACAATGAAACCTATGCAGTTTTTACCACTGGTAACTTTAGTCAATGAGAGGTCCTTATCCATAGCTTCTGCAGGAAAATAACCACCTAAAAGCAAACATACTCACACTCCACTGAAAAACCCTTGCTGGCCTAGTTCCACCAATTCCAATAATGTGGCAGGCGCCCAAAGGCAGGCGACCTGATTAACAAAAAAAGCACTTCTACAAAGTGCTCAACTTGTATCACATAACTCATTAAACACCTCATCATCAAGAAGAAAACTGGCAGCAATAACCTGAGAAGCCTTGTCTTTATAAGGAACAGCAGCAACCTTCTGAACAAGACAAAATATTTTTCAGGTCCAACATAGAAGACAGCAGCAAACTTCAGGAGACAGTGAGGAACAGAGAGGCCTGGCAGACTTCAGTCCATGGGGTGGCAGAGTCGGACAGACTAGGTGACTGAGCAACAGCAACATAGAAGACAGCACGTCCAGTGATCTCACCGCCTCACCCAGTGCTAACTGATCTAAGCTTGTTGAGGGAGGGGAACAGACAAACCAATCAAACTATTTAAAGAGATACCCAACACAAGGAAAACTGGGTCACAAAGAGTCGGACACGACTGAGCGACTGAACTGAACTGAACTAACAATCAGAAAAGTCTAATCCGTACCATGTTTTAAGGTGCAATCCTCAAAACTCTTTGCATATCCTAAGTGCTACCGACTGGAGTTTTTAGTTGTGGATGGGACAAGCTCAGTGTATACACATCATGCCTAAAGCTTCCCAGAATCAGGGTGGGAATTCATTTGCCAAGTAACCAAACGATAAACTGCTCCTGGCAGAGACGGAAAGTCAAATACAGATTCCAACAGAAGTCACGCATCCTAATTAAACAGGCAATGACTGAGTTGTTACATTACTTCCCACGACTAATTATTGTTTTGGCAACAGTTAAGCTCCTTTAGAAGCACTGGCCTGAACACCCTTCTTTCCTTTGTCCAAAATAACTCAACTGTTTTCTTACAAGCAGAAAGAACTGCATGTTGGAGATTTAAGTGCCTTTGCCTCTCGACTTGGATCCTCCCCTTCCTCTGCACCATCATGGGGAACTACATCTCCCAGGCTCCCCTGCCAACTAATTTCTTGGTAAGTTCCATCAATGGGAGGAACTGATAAGGATAAGAGGCAGAAGGGGGGAAGCCAGGGTAACATTCTCTATCTTGCTTGGTCCGAGTTCCGGCTGCCACCAGGCAGCCCTTCTCTCCATTCTTCTTGGTCACTGCAGATGGCTCAGGCTTCTGGCCTTTGCTGACATCAGCACCTTCTAATTTCCTTAGGGCACAGGAGGTCCCAGGTGTTGCCAATCTCTGGGTTGTCTCACCAGCCCACTGACCTTCTTGGCCCTTTTATTACCTATGGAACCTATTCCATATTAAATTCCCTCTGCTTGTATCTCCTATAGTGTTTTCTGTTTCTCTGAAGGGCCCCTGACTTTTAAATATATTTTTAAAACTTAGATTTCCTAAGAATTACACAAATATTCAGAAAAGTTATAAAGGATTTCTTTTAATAAGAAACAAAGAATTTGTATCATTCAAGCAAATATTTACTGAGAGCCTGACCTGTGCCTGACCATACCAGGTGCTGGGAACAGTATATTGAACAGAACAGATACAAAACTCCTGCCCTCATGCAGTTTACTTTTAGTGAACTGTGGCAAATTACAATTTTAAGAAGTTAACTACTAGAGGAATATTTCTTTAAAAATAGAGGAACTTGGTAAAAGTTAATTAACTTTAAGGGGTTCTACTCTACATAGACTTGGTTCCTACCTTTCCAGTGTGGTATGCTAATCTGTCACATTCCAGGGGCCAGTATAGAACTTCTTCAAAGTTAGTATCTACTTAAACTGTCAACTTGCTCAAACAAAAATATAACTGTGATAAGGATTTAGGCAGACACAATAATAAAAGTTAAGCACTGTATGCGTAAATGAAAAACACATGAGTGTTTGATGCAGATTCTTGCTGGGTATCTTTTTCACAGGAGCTATCACTTGGAGGAATTGAGCTTGAGTCTATTTAATGTCACTTTATCTCCTCCCTATGGCACAGGTAGCTTCCAGTATCATATACAAAGCCAGCCACAATGCACAAAACAAGTCAAGTGTTGTGGTCTCCAACTGCATGACATTATTTCCAAGATGGAATTTTTAGCCTGAACAGAAACAGACAATGACTCATGTGGTGAACAGTTATACAGACAACTCTGCCCAAGAAAGCTGCCACCTACATGCCACGATATCAGAGGAAAAATGCAGAAAGAAGGTTGTTTTCTGATTTATTTAGAAGCAATAGATTTGCTGAAAGGTATACTGAGAGATGTGGCTGCAGCTGCCTGTTGTTTACACATCCAGCCTCCCAAGTGGCATTCATGGTAAAGAATCCGCCTGCCAAATATAGGAGACACAAGAGGTACAGGTTCGATCCCTGGGTTGCGAAGATTCCCTGGAGAAGCAAAAGGTAACCCACTCCAGTATTCTTGCCTGGAAAATTCCATGGGCAGAGGAGCCTGGAGGGCTGCAGTCCATGGGGTCGCAAAGAGTCAGACACAGCTGAACACACACACAAGCACTGAACAACCAAGGGCTTGCATGAAATACTCTTAGACTGCTTGAGTGTGAGAGCACGCTCAAAAATCCACCGTCATCAACTCCAGAAACAGCACTATGGCTGGCATCCCACTAGACTTCTTTAAGATAAATGAATGTACTCCTGAAGGGAGATCTAGTGGGCACAATACTCTGACCTTCCTTACTACTCAGCAATTAGAAAACCTTTCATGTTTGCTATATTTACAACTCCATTTGAGCAGCAGCTGGACTTCCAGTACTGTGGGTTTCTTACATAACAGAGAGTCTAATGCATATTCATAATTTCAGTGCCACACAGCAAGTCAACTGCAGAGCTAATCTGACGTGTCTCTGCCTACCTTAGCCCTTGTCAATCCCCAACATGTAATGAGAGTATACTAAAGAATCTCACACACACATCACAGCACGTCTTGGAGGCTTTGCACGTTCTTCTTCCTCAGCTTGCAATGCAAAATCCCCTAAATTCACCTGACAAAATCATGCTTCTCATTCAAGACACAGTCTACTTGTCTCTCTGAGCCATGACTTCCTAAGCAGACTTGTGTGCTTTCTTCAATGCTTTCATTTCTCCTTGTACACAATGCTACAGTGATAATTACTACATTGCATCATTTATCTGTTTACACATCTGCTTGCCCATTAGACTATAAAATCCCTGAGACCAAAGGCCCTATCTTTTAATCTACGTCTTGGTAGTGTCTGACACAAAGCAGGTGCTTAAGAGCATTTTCTGAATGAATACATGCAGTGTGGGATGGCACCCGCAGAAGACAAGGCATTTTGTACTTTCTATTCCACTGGTACCAGATGAAATTTAAAGGACAGAGGGAACTAATAGGAAAATGTCTCCCAGGGAACAGGTTGAATAAGTTGATATTAAAAGACAACCTAGGGACCTCCCTGGTGGTCCAGTGGTTAAGAATCTGCCTTGCAGTGCAGGGGACGCAGGTTCAATCCCTTGTCAGGGAACTAAGATCCCACATGCCGCACGGCACCTAAGCCTGTAAGCTACAGCCAAGATCTGATGTGCCTCAACCAAGACCCTACACAACCAAATAAATAAATAAAATAAAATAAATGACAACCTAATGGGGATTTAATTACTTACAGTAAAACTGTCAGCCTAACTACAATGCTCAGAGTTAAGGTGCATGAGCTATAAAAGGACTGAGAGTTATTTGATTTTGGCTGGAGAAGGATGTCTAACTAGAGATGGAAGGAAAATACCTTCTACTGTCCAAGTCTGCGGCAATTAAGAAAAAAATCTCTTAAAAGGTGCCACAGATACAGCTAAAATAATTAAAAACCAATAGCAATGTTCATGTTCTAAGGAATGATATTCAGCAAGCAATGATTTAGCTATTGACAGAAAACAAAAGTAAAGCAAAACTAGAGATGAATTTACCAGAGTTAGAATCAAATATAGGAAATGGTTTTGGCTTAAAAACTAGGTGAGTTTTCTATTCAGTGAGTTATTCAGTGAGTCATTCTAACTGTGGCTTCCAGTAACTAGGGTATTTAAGGGAATAAAGTCTGAAAGTGGAATGAATGAATAAAATTAAGATGAAATAAATGAGTTCAGCAACAGTAATGATAAATAGTGCTTACATGTGTGTAACACTTTAGTTTACAAGGCATTTTTATTTTTCAAATGAGGAAAATTAAACTGAGAACATTAGGTGGTGTGCTAAAGGTCCCAAAGCTAAAATAAGCAGAATAATAGAGTTTAATTGGATGTTCCAACATCAAAGGGCTTCCCTGAAAGGTCAGTTGATAAAGAATCTGCCTGCATTGCAGGAGACCTCAGTTCGATTCCTGGGTCAGGAAGATCTCCTGGAGAAAGGATAGGCTACCCACTCCAGTATTCCTGGGTTTCCCTTGTGGCTCAGCTGGTAAAGAATCCACCCGCAATGTGCGGGAGACCTAGGTTCAATCCCTGGGTTGGGAAGATTCCCCTGGAGAAGGACAAGGCTACCCACTCCAGTAGTCTGACCTGGAGAATGCCATGGACTGTATAGTCTATGGGGTCACAAAGAGTCAGACGTGACTCACTTTCCAACAAAAGTCTACAGCTCTGGGACTTCCTTGGTGGTCCAGTGACTTCCATTGGAAGTCCTCCATTGGAAGAATCTGTCTTCCAATGCGGGGGACGTGGGTTTGACCCCTGGTTGGAGAACTAAGATCCCACATGCCTTGGGGCAACTAAGATCTGAAGAGGTCAAAAATAAATAAATAAATACATATTTTTTAAAGTCTACGGCTCTGATTCTTTGAACCTGAAAGGTGAGCTTACAGGTGCTATGGACGGGGGCTAGGACACTGTCTAAGATGACTTCACTGAGAGCAGACGTTTCCAAATCATGCATATCTTTCAACTTTATACCCTGAGAGAATGGGGACACTCCTTACTGTGCATGGAGAGGGAATCTCCATGCCCTTCATGTTATACACTTGATTGAAAAAGCGAAAGGTTGGGACTTCCCTGATGGTCCAGTGATTAAAAATCTGCCGCTAATGCAGGGAGGCAGGTTCACTCCCTGGTCAGGGAAAAAAGATCCCGTATGCTGCAGGGCAACTAAACCTGTGTGCTCCAACTACTGGACCTGCTGCAACTACTCAGCCCAAGCACCACAATGAAAGATCCCGTGGGCTGCAACTAAGACCTGACGCGGCCAAAAAAAATAAATAAGTAAATATTAAAGAAGAAAAAGAATACAGGGTGCCATGGACTTTGGGTAACATGCTATTATTTGCATAAAAGCACTGAAAAGGAATATATTTAAATGAAATTATCTATGTATGTATCATGTCTTAAAAGTTACATAATAAATTACCTCCAGAAGCACTGGGAAAAGCTGGTTAAGGGATCAGGGACAGGAAAACAACTTTTCACTGAATATATTCCCTTTTGAACTTTTTGAATTTTGAACCACATAAAAGTGGTTTTTCAAAAAGGAAATCTGAATTTAAGAACATGTACTAGGAGTTGGAACAAAGGCAGTGGCCAGGTGATTTGAAGTGAAACATTTCCAAGATGGAGTGTAGGAGAAGAACAGAGCAGTAAAAAGGTATTATAAACTTTTTGTCAGACTCCAGAATTCTATGTGGTATTTCACAGTTGAAAGTAAATATTCCTCAAACCATCAAATTTCTTCCATTCTAATTCTTTGCTCATTAAACAGCTCTCATTTTTTCATGAACCTTGATACTGAGAAAGGAACATCCCAACATTGGATATAAGTATTCAGGTCATCAGAAAGGTAGATCCTTTCATGGTAAATAGGATAATGTTCGGAGAAGGCAATGGCATCCCACTCCAGTACTCTTGCCTGGAAAATCCCATGGACGGAGGAGCCTGGTGGGCTGCGGTCCATGGGGTCGCTAAGAGTCGGACACAACTAAGCAACTTCACTTTCACTTTTCACTTTCATGCATTGGAGAAGGAAATGGCAACCCATTCCAGCTGTTCTTGCCTGGAGAATCCCAGGCACGGCAGAGCCTGGTGGGCTGCCGTCTATGGGGTCGCACAGAGTCAGTCGGACACGACTGAAGCGACTTAGCAGCAGCAACAGCAACAGGATAGTGTCCAGTTTAAACCACTCTCTGAAGAGGCTGATTAGGAGTTATTCCAGGCATACAGACAAAATATGGAACTGCAGAGCTACAGACTAAACCTCCAAAAATGGGACCTGGCCTCAAGAAGGTGGAGTTAACCATTAACACATCTGAAATTTTCAGTATGTTTGTTCTCTCGACTACCACAACTTCAGTCAGCCCAAAATTTTACCCTAAAGGTCACACAGTAAGTTAAAGGCTTTGGATGATGAAACCACATCTTTCAGCCTAAAGCAAGTTGAAGCATTTGTTTTAAAGGCAGTACCAAAGTGGCCTCCATTCCCACGTAAATTATTTCAATGCCTTAGAGGTAACTTGTGAGTCTTATGCTCAAGAGTTAAAAACAAAAACAAAAACCCCAGAACCAACAAAACTTATACTACACAAAGAGAACACATGTTTATTCTCTATTCTGATATTCAAATTACGTATCTTATAATATCATTCTTAAATCAGTATAAGAATTTTTTTTAAGAATTACTGCTAGAGTTATTTTGAAACATTACAAAAATACTTGTTCATAGGTCTGCAGTTCAGGGTTACATCTCTGATTTTATGTTAATGGATTAGCAACCAATCATTCACCAGGTCCTACACAATCAAGCTTTCAATTTTTTAAGTAAGAAAGGACATGAGACTTACAAATAAATACCCAAGTACAAACCTCATTTTAGCCTGCAGCTTTAAAATTCCTCCTCCCACTAAATGTTTTTTTTACCAGAGCTAAGAGATAACTTAATCTACGGATTCAAGTGTCTCTTCCTTCCACGATCTGACATTTGTCCACATGACCATTACGGCAAATACAGTCAGGAAAAAGGAGCGGGAAAATGAATGGGAGGAGTTCAAAGAGTAGAAGGGGCTAGCTAACTCATAAACTGCGAAAACTGAGGCCACAAATATCTTGCTGACCTGAACAGAATGATGACTGACTGACACATTGTCATCTCATTTTTAATAGAATGGCCAAGTCACTGAAGCCACCAAGCCAACATGTAAAGCTAATTTGTGAAAATAAATCATTTCAGGACCCAGGATTCTACTATCAAAAGCAGTTAATAAAGTTTACAGGCCAGCAGTTACCGTCTCTCATTAAGAATGAACTGACTAATGTTTTATTACCTGATCCCCCAGTAATTCTGTTGATAAAGAGCAACAGAAAATTTGGAGGTGATGAATCAACCTCTCTTCCATGTGCTATGTTTTGTTGGAATATGAGTAAGTACAAGAGTGGTATGGGAAATGGGGGATAGGGGTGGTACCAATTATAAAAATGGTATCTGACTCCCCAAATGGAGCAGTGCTCACTCAGTGGGTTGCTTCACTGTGACTCAAGGTCTGTCAAATGAGGACACAAGGGAATTTGAGTCAAGCCAAAGAGATATACTCCCAAATTTTAAGCCAAACCTTCCCATAGAGCTAGCAGAAGATCCCATGAGAGTCAACTATAAGACATTAACCTACTCAACATAAACTGATTCTACAATACTTTTAAAAATGAATTCTTGCCGATGCAAAAATTCAGGAAAGAAGTCGGGGGATCTACTTTCCTAATGGCACATGCCATTACCCATTGGTAAAGGGCACTAAAATATACTACCAGGTGTCCAAATCAATGTCTCTCTTCCCCATCTCCTTACATAACCTTATTGCTTCAAAATAAAAGGTAATTAAGGAAAAGTATCAATTAAGCACGTAATTCCTTTCTCAATACTGACAAAGACAAATATATTTGAATCTTTGTTGTGTACTATATGCCCAACATGCTATATGGCAAACAATCCAGGTGAATTCACTGCGTTATGAACAAAAGTAAATTAGCAATAGCTCCCAAACCAAAAAAGGAATTTTCCCAACTCCAATTTATATTCCAAAGAATTCAGAAAGAAAATAAGGAAACAAAATATTTGTAATCTGTCAATCTCGAGTGCAAATATTTCACTAACAAGCAAGCTCTGGTAGCACACTAATTTGTAACTGTACCAAATCATGAATCTTTGAGGGCACAGAAAACAAAGACTCTGCCATGATCATATTTCATCTTTAGAAGGATGATCGCCATGGAAGTAACAAATTCGATGCAGCCCTTGTTTCCTTCTCTGCACTGATTAAGCCGATCCTGCACTACAGCCACAATCTGCTAGTTCCTGCCACCACACACACTCAGGCCTCCAACACACTCCACAAGCCAGGGCTAGGCTGTCTAGAAATCCGCACTGTGTCACTGCATAAGCCAGTTCCCCCCTCCACACATCCTGGAAGAGGAAAGCCACCTAAGCACTCTGTCAGATCTCAGCAAGGCTGCAAAATGACAGAAGGAACTGCTAACCAAATAGCAGGCAGCCACGCTCACCACCTTTAAAAACCATTTAAGCAGTTTTCCTCCCCGTCATCTCACTTCCCTCTCCTCCCCACCCCCTCCCCGCCCCGCTGCAGTTCACCCCTAGCTTTGCAAGTGGAAGGCTGCGAGCTGCACTGACAGTCGGCGCAGAACTCATTCAGAGCCCTGAAATGTAGACATTCTCACCTGCACACACCATGCCACTTCCCCCAACCCCGACCATCACCGCCCCCGCCCCGCACCCCAGCCTCAACCACACACACCCCCCTCGCCACCTCTCCCC
>SJXQ01006139.1:331341-343397 GCA_006408695.1 Aepyceros melampus
ACCTCTCCCCACACCAATCCCGGCGCCCCAGAACACCCAGCAGCCTCCTCAACGAGGGAAGCACGCGTTGCCATTAGACGGTCGGGGCCCCCTAAGCTCTAGAGACCTCCCCCCTCCCCACACAGGTCGCCTCCCCCGTGTCGCCCGGAGGCTGGACCCCTCGCCCGCAGGGAAGGATGCGCTACCTTTAGACTGGCAGTCCGCACAAAACTTGTTATCCTCCTCCAGCAGCAGGTTGGCCAGGACCGCCTGGTACCGATCCACGTCCTTCACCGATTTGCCCGTCATGGCCAGGGTGCCGGCGGGGGCAGAGGGCGACGCGCCCTCCTAGCCCCCAGAAACCCCTGCCTCGGTCCGGAGGTGAGGACTCCCGGTCCCCGGCCCAGGGCACCTCCTGAGAACGCGGGAGCCCTCCCCCTTGCCCAGCCCAGTGCCCCTTCTCCAGTCAGCCGCGCCCGCCCCCCAACTCTGCAGCCCCCTCAGGGCGGCGCCCCCTGGCGGGCTTGGGAAAGGCCCAGGTCCCAGCGAGGCTGGCGGACCAGGCAGGGACCCTCGGCCCCGGCAACAGGGACGCTCGGGCCTCTTGCTTCTGCTAGGCGCAGAGACGACCCCCGGGCCTGCCTGTCAGCGGGCTACGGCTCCCGCGCCTCGGTTTCCCTGGCAGCTGCCGCCGGCTCTGCCACCACCTCGGCCGCCTACTTCCGGCAGCTCTTCCTCTCCTCCTCCACCCAGCCCAGCCCGCGCATGCGCCCCGCCCCCACCGCTCCGGACTGGGCTCTTCCCTCCGCTCCGCTTCTCGAGAACCAATCCGGGCAGAAGCGAGGGGTGGGGCTTGGACGGGGCGGAGGGAGGACTGGGCACGCCCCCTGCATGTCCTTGGAAAAGAATGAATGGAGCAGGCGGAGAGCGGGTGGAGGGAGTGGAGGAAAGAGAAGAGAAACAACAAATAACTGAGCTCTTACTACGTGCCAGGCACTGTGCTGGCGCTTTCTATGAATGATCCCAACATAATCCCACAAACCTCTCTATGAGTTAAAATTTTACCATCCTTATGTAACGGTTGGGTTGTGAATGCTCCAAAGCTTATTCTTTCCTTCAACAGCCAAATAGAAGGGTCCTACCTTCTAAACCTCTTAACAGAGGTCCAAAACTATGGTTTTCCAATAGTCATTATGCATATGAGAGTTGGACCATAAAAAAGGCTGCGAGCCGAAGAATTTATGCTTTCCAACTGTGGTGCTGGATAAGACTCTTAAGTGTCCCTTGGACACCGAGGAGATCAAACCAGTCAACCCTGAAGGAAATCAACGCTGAATATTCATTGGAAGGACTGATGTTGAAGCTGAAGCTCCAATACTTCGGTCACATGATGCGAAGATCTGACTTATTGGAAAAGATCCTGATGCTGGGTAAGATTGAGGGCAGGAAGAGAAGGGGGTGACAAAGGATGAGATGGTTGAATGGCATCACCAACTCAATGGACATGAGTTCAGCAGACTCCTGGAGATGGTGAAAGGGAAGCTTGGTGTGCTGCAGCCCATGGGGTCACAAAGAGTCAGACACAATGTAGTGACTGAATAACAACCTCCTAACACAGAATAAGGAAACATCAGTCACAACCTCCCCCTGGTTACCTCTCACTTGATATGCCTGCTTCTGCTGAATTCTGGGTTTCTCTGTTCATTCATGGGAAATAGATGGGAAACAGTAGAAACAGTGTCAGACTTTATTTTTTGGGCTCCAAAATCACTGCAGATGGTGACTGCAGCCATGAAATTAAAAGACGCTTACTCCTTGGAAGAAAAGTTATGACCAACCTAGATGGTATATTCAAAAGCAGAGACATTACTTTGCCGACTAAGGTCCGTCTAGTCAAGGCTATGGTTTTTCCTGTGGTCATGTATGGATGTGAGAGTTGGACTGTGAAGAAGGCTGAGCGCAGAAGAATTGATGCTTTTGAACTGTGGTGTTGGAGAAGACTCTTGAGAGTCCCTTGGACTGCAAGAGATCCAACCAGTCCATTCTGAAGGAGATCAACCCTGGGATTTCTTTGGAAGGAATGATGTTAAAGCTGAAATTCCAGTACTTTGGCCACCTCATGCGAAGAGTTGACTCATTGGAAAAGACCCTGATGCTGGGAGGGATTGGGGGCAGGAGGAGAAGGGGACAACTGAGGATGAGATGGCTGGATGGCATCACGGACTCAGTGGATGTGAGTCTGAG
This sequence comes from Aepyceros melampus, assembly GCA_006408695.1. Classification (NCBI taxonomy): domain Eukaryota; kingdom Metazoa; phylum Chordata; class Mammalia; order Artiodactyla; family Bovidae; genus Aepyceros; species Aepyceros melampus. The sequence goes on from SJXQ01006139.1 coordinate 333,565, forward strand.
TGAACTCCGGGAGTTGGTGATGGACAGGGAGGCCTGGCGTACTGCAATTCATGGGGTCGCAAAGAGTCGGACACGACTCAGCGACTGAACTGACTGACTAAACATCATTGTCTAAAACCACCCTTACTACAGAGTGGATTAAGTACAGAATTTCTCAATGGCTGTCCTTTTCTTCAGGGACCCACTTGCCATCTGGCAGATGTTTTTGTTCACTCATTCATTCTTTCAGTTACCTAATAAACTGTTACTGAGAAAACTTCTAAGTATGAGGCACTGTCCTGGGGCGGGGTGAGAGGGAACAATGTGATTCAGTTAATGGTTCTAAGAAGTCAATCTGGCTGCTAGGGGAAGAGTGGATTTGGGAAGCTGGTAAGACCAGACAGCTGGTAAGTTCAGAGTTATCTCTAGTCAAATTTTCCTCCATCTCTTTGCTTCCCTGATGGCTCAGCGGTAAAGAATCCACTTGCAATCCAGGAGACACAGTTTCAGTCCCTGGGTTGAGGAGATTCCCTGGGAAAGGAAATGGCAACCCGCTCCAATATTCTTGCCCAGGAAATCCTATTGACAGAGGAGCGTAGTGGGCTATAGTCCATGGGGTTGCAAGAGTCAGACACAACTTAGTGACTAAACTACCACACCATCTCATTACTTTCCCCCCAAAGCAGAACTTTCATCAGAAAAAAACTAAAATTTTCTATTATTGTATTAATCAAAACAATCCAATTCTCTGTCTAAACGTCTTTCCTTCTAGAGATTAGACTTTCATAAACACATAAGTTCATTAAAGTATTTTTCCTAAACAAATCTCAGTTCTTTCTCTAGAAGGAATTCTGCCTTCCTCTGAAGCTAATATTCTCAACCTGTATCCTATTTGTAATCATTTTTCTTACATTAACTTACTTAGATTTTCTTACTTTAACACTTATTTTACTAATGAGCAAACTGAGACTTATAATAATAAACTCCTTCATCTAGGGAGTAGTAGAGCTGGGATTTTTAACCTAGATCTCTATGATCCCACAGCCTTAGTACTGTCAGAGTTTTTGCTTATGTTATCTATCATAATCCAGAGAAAGCCCCAACAGGATAAGTAATAATATTAACATAACAATTTTTCAAAAAAATGATGAAACAGAGTCTCAAATAGATGAAAGAAAGGCTCAGGCTTACCCAGTAAATTATGATCACTGTACCTTAGTTCAAATTCTCATCTTCATCTCGACACTATGCAAATAGACTTTTTGCTTTAGTCTAATTTTAGTTAATTTAATCCTTCCCTGTACTCTTTAGAGTAGTTGTTTAGTCACTACTGCTGCTGCTGCTGCTAAGTCGCGTCAGTCGTGTCCAACTCTGCGAGACCTCATGACGCAGCCCACCAGGCTCTGCTGTCCCTGGGATCCTCCAGGCAAGTTTTCCTTGGGCTGCAGTCCATAGAGTCACAAAGAGTTGGACACTTGTACTCTTTGTGACTCTGTAGACTGCAGCCCAAGAAAAGAAAATCTGTCACTGCTTCTACTTTCCCCCTTCTATTTGCCATGAAGTGATGGGACCAAATGCCATGATCTTAGTTTTTTGAATGTTGAGTTTTAAGCCAGCTTTTTCACTCTCCTCTTTTACCCTCAAGAGGCTCTTTAGTTCCTCTTCCCTTTCTGCCATTAGAGTGGTATGATCTGTGTATCTGAGGTTGTTGATATTTCTCCCAGCAGTCTTGATTCCAACTTGTGATTCATCCAGTCTGGCATTTCACTTAATGTACTCTGCATATAAGTTAAATAAGCAGGATGACTCTATGGAGAGAGCTTTCTAAATGGCAAATCTGGTTGACTTCTCCTGCTTAAAAACCCGTTAGTGCCTCTCATGACCTATGGCAACGCTTCTCAAAATTTCCCATCTTGAGAGAGATTGTCTAGTCTAGTAGTTAAGCACACAGATTATGAGACCAGAATGACTGTGTTTGAATCCTGAGCTTTACCACTTACTATCTATATGACTTCTACCAGGTAACTTAACCTCTCTGTGCCTCAGTTGTTTCATCTACAAAATATGAACGATAGTGATATTAAACACCTCTTTCATAGGATTTTTGTGAAGCTTAACTGAGATAACACCTGTAATATATTTAGAATAGCTCCTGGCACACAGTGAGTGATAGACAATCAATGCTCTTCACCAAATATTTTTGGCCTTCTGCCTTCTGGGCATATGGTAGGATTTTATTTCCTGGCTCTCTTACCGTTGGGTGTGGCCAATTAGTTTGAGCAGAAAGGTTATGTGTCCCTTCATGCCTTAAGTGTTTAATTGCTGCTTTGAGATTTCTCAGATTCTCTTTCCCTCTGACATGGAAACCATCAACGTTCAAGATGGCGTTTGTCTTGGTACCATAACAGAATACCATAGACTGGGAGGCTTATAAACAGAAATGTATTTCTCACAGCTCTGGAGACTGGGAAGTAAAAGATCAAGGTGCTGAAAGTTTCTGTGAGAGCCCACTTCCTGTTTCACAGCAGGGGATGTAACACTGAGTCCTCATAGGTGGAAGGGGCAATAGAGCTCTCTGCGTTCTTTTTATAAGGGCACTGATGGACAGGGAGGCCTGGCGTGCTGCCATTCATGGGGTCACAAAGAGTCAGACACGACTGAGTGACTGAACTGAACTGAACGGAACTGAATCTCATTCATGGGGCTTTCCAGATGAAGCTAGTGGTAAAGAACCTGTCTGCCAATGCTGGAGACGTAAGAGATACTGGGTTGGGAAGATCCCCTGGAGGAGGGCATGGCAACTCACTCCAGTATTCTTGCCTGGAGGATCGCATGGACAGAGGAGCCTAGAGGGCTACAGTCCATAGGCGCAAAGAGTTGGACATGAGCCTCTCATTCATGAGGACTCCACTCTCATGACCTGATCCCTTTTCAAAGGCTGAACTTCCTAATACAATCACATTAGGTAGCAAGATCTTAATATATGCATTTGGGGAATTATGCACTTAAACATTCAGTCCCTAACAGTGGTTGTTCTATTATCCTAAATTCCGCAGTAGCTATAAGTGAGAGCTCCCTGCCAACCCATAAAGGATATGTAGCATGGGCAAGAAATTAGACTTCTTGTGTTAAGCCACTGAACTTTGTGTACCCTACACCAATGGATATACCAAACATGTGCTATTGTTATTATTATTATTATCATCATCACAGGAGGGAATTCCCTGGTTGTTCAGTGGTTAGAACTCTACTGGAGGAGGCATGGATTTGACCACTGGTCAGGAAATTAAGATCCCAGGTGGTACAGTCCAAAAAAAAAAAAAAAATGCAGAGGAAAGTGAATGCATACTCCAGGGTCTCAGTATATGGCCAAAGCAAACTTCTTCTCTTCCCAAGTACACATATTTATATTGAAGTATTGAATTTTTCCTTGACAATTCTTGCAAAAATGTTCCCTCCATTCCATACTGTGACTGTGTTATCTTGTTATTAAACTGTTTCACATTAGCTACCACCAGAGAGAAGAGTTTCTAATCTGTCACAGTGGCTACTGGATACAGTTTGGTTGCGTTATACCTATGGATTTCAGAAAACTGGGATAAATTGAAGAGACCTGACAGCATATATACTCAGCTTCCAGGTGGTTTCTCTTCTTGGTCTTTATATCAGAATATTTTGAAACCCCAACTCACATAAATGAAAGTACAAAATAGAAACTTGTTCTTAAACAGTTATATTAGAATAGTCACTGTGGTAAAATACCCAGAATACTACCAAAAAAAAAAAAAATGGCATGGTGAATATTTGGGGACTGTTGTTATTGGAAACTATCATTAGTGTATCTTCTTGCTAAGAGATCAACTCTCCTGAGTCATATATTGAAATAAAGCACTTCTAATCCACTGGTCAGACACTTTACCTATTCAAGGTAATACTCAATAAAATGACTTTAGTCAAGCAAACTGAGATAACCAACCAGGACCCACCGTATAGCACGGGGAACTCTACTCAGTACTCTGTAATACCCTATATGGTAAAAGACTCTGAAACAGGATAGAAATATGTATATGTAAAACTAAATCACTTTGCTATACACCTGAAACTAACACAACATTATAAATCAATTATACTCCATTATAAAATGGTGATTTCATCGCTAAGGTGTGTCTGACACTTGCGGCCCCATGGACTGTAGCCTGCCAGGCTCCTCCGTCCATGGGATTCTCCAGGCAAGAATACTGGAGTGGGTTGCCATTTCCTTCTCCAGGGGATATTCCCGACCCAGGGATCAAACTCGCATCTCTTGTGTCTCCTGTATTGGCGGGCGGATTCTTTACTGACTGAGCCACAAGGGAAGCCTCTTCTTTTTCTTAGTTTCACAATAAAACTTCCCATGACTATCATCAACCACTACTAATCTGGGAGAGGAGGCAGAGCCCTCTGTACCAGCAATATCTGAGTTCAGTTCAGTTCAGTCGTTCAGCCGTGTCCAACTCTTTGCGACCCCATGAATCACAGCACACCAGGCCTCCCTGTCCATCACCAACTCCCGGAGTTCACTCAGACTCACGTCCATTGAGTCCGTGATGCCATCCAGCCATCTCATCCTCAGTCGTCCCCTTCTCCTTCTGCCCCCAATCCCTCCCAGCATCAGGGTCTTTTCCAATGAGTCAACTCTTCACATAAGGTGGCCAAAGTACTGGAGCTTCAATTTTAGCATCATTCCTTCCAAAGAAATCCCAGGGTTGATCTCCTTCAGAATGGACTGGTTGGATCTGCTTGCAGTCCAAGGGACTCTCAAAAGTCTTCTCCAACACCACAGTTCAAAAGCATCAATTCTTCTGCACTCAGCCTTCTTCACAGTCCAACTCTCACATCCATACATGACCACAGGAAAAACCATAGCCTTGACCAGACGGACCTTAGTCGGCAAAGTAATGTCTCTGCTTTTGAATATACTATCTATGTTGGTCATAACTTTTCTTCCAAGGAGTAAGCGCCTTTTAATTTCATGGCTGCAGTCACCATCTGCAGTGATTTTGGAGCCCAAAAAAACAAAGTCTGACACTGTTTCTACTGTTTCCCCATCTATTTCCCATGAAGTGATGGGGCCAGATGCCATGATCTTCGTTTTCTGAATGTTGAGCTTTAAGCCAACTTTTTCACTCTCCTCTTTCACTTTCAACAAGAGGCTTTTTAGCTCCTCTTCACTTTCTGCCATAAGGGTGGTGTCATCTGCATATCTGAGGTTATTGATATTTCTCCCAGCAATCTTGATTCCAGCTTGTGTTTCTTCCAGTCCAGCATTTCTCATGATGTACTCTGCATATAAGTTAAATAAGCAGGGTGACAATATACAGCCTTGACGTACTCCTTTTCCTATTTGGAACCAGTCTGTTGTTCCATGTCCAGTTCTAACTGTTGCTTCCTGACCTGCATACAGATTTCTCAAGAGGCAGGTCAGGTGGTCTGGTATTCCCATCTCTTTCAGAATTTTCCACAGTTTATTGTGATCCACACAGTCAAAGGCTTTGGCATAGTCAATAAAGCAGAAATAGATGTTTTTCTGGAACTCTCTTGCTTTTTCCATGATCCAGCGGATGTTGGCAATTTGATCTCTGGTTCCTCTGCCTTTTCTAAAACCAGCTTGAACATCAGGGAGTTCACGGTTCACATATTGCTGAAGTCTGGCTTGGAGAATTTTGAGCATTACTTTACTAGCATGTGAGATGAGTGCAATTGTGCGGTAGTTTGAGCATTCTTTGGCATTGCCTTTCTTTGGAATTGGAATGAAAACTGACCTTTTCCAGTCCTGTGGCCACTGCTGAGTTTTCCAAATTTGCTGGCATATTGAGTGCAGCACTTTCACAGCATCATCTTTCAGGATTTGAAACAGCTCAACTGGAATTCCATCACCTCCACTAGCTTTGTTCGTAGTGATGCTTTCTAAGGCCCACTTGACTTCACATTCCAAGATGTCTGGCTCTAGATTAGTCATCACATCATCATGATTATCTGGGTCATGAAGATCTTTTTTGTACAGTTCTTCCGTGTATTCTTGCCACCTCTTCTTAATATCTTCTGCTTCTGTTAGGTCCAGACCATTTCTGTCCTTTATCGAGCCCATCTTTGCATGAAATGTTCCCTTGGTATCTCTAATTTTCTTGAAGAGATCTCTAGTCTTTCCCATTCTGTTCTTTTCCTCTATTTCTTTGCATTGATTGCTGAAGAAGGCTTTCTTATCTCTTCTTGCTATTCTTTGGAACTCTGCATTCAGATGCTTATATCTTTCCTTTTCTCCTTTGCTTTTTGCTTCTCTTCTTTTCACAGCTATTTGTAAGGCCTCCCCAGACAGCCATTTTGCTTTTTTGCATTTATTTGCCATGGGGATGGTCTTGATTCCTGTCCCCTGTACAATGTCACGAACCTCATTCCATAATCCCTGCCTAATTCACCATCACAGCCTTCTTGCTATGTTGCTCACAGGTGCATAATGGTGACCAGACATCACATGTGAGCAGTTGGATTGCAGCTATGGAATGATGCAGGAGAGTGGGCACCGATATTCCTATTTCTTGCATTTTCAGGGCCTAGGAGGAATTGAGCAAGTATGCCTAAGCTTGCCTGGCCCACTCTGGGGACCCTGTTGTATAATAACAGAAATTTAACCCTCATCAAATAGCAGGACACTGGGGGAAAGAGAGGATCCTAAGTTTCCAAAAATGAAAAACAAGTCACATAAAAAGAATGCAAGAATCAGAATGGCACAGAATTCTCAAGAACAACTCGGAGGCCTGGGGACAATGGAAATTGCCTCCAAAATCCCAAAGGAAAAAGAATTGCCAGCTCAGAATTCTATACTAGCAGAACTACTGCTCTAGAGGCAGCACCGAGTAAAGACACTTTCAGATACACTAAATTTAAAACTTTTGCTTCCTATGCTGGCTGTGCTCCATTGTCTCCTCCTGCCCCCATCCGACTCTCCACTCTTCACCCTGCGTTGTGCCCCAAGAGACTCTACTATGCCCGGTATCAGCTCCTCCGCACACTGACTTCTGGTTGGATTCAGCCAACTGGAGGCATGAGTGGAACATCAGAGGGCAGAAGCAAGTAGAAGCTGAGTCATTCAGGGACTTCCCTAGTGGTCCAGTGGTTCAGACCCCACGTTGTCAACGCAGGGTGCATGGGTTAGATCCCTGGTCAGAGAACTAAGATCCCACATGACATTGCAACACGACCAGAAAATTGAAAAAAGACGATGATGATGATGAGTGATTTATTTCTCTGCTCCCTCCCTGCTAATTTCTTAGTGACAGCCAAAGTGCCTATGAGATAGCCCTCTCCTGGGGCTGTGGGTCTCACCATGTTCTAGAAACACCCGCTTCTCTTGCCCCTTCCAGCTTCAAGGGTAAGAGCTTCCGGTTGTTGCTAACCCCAGTGTACATCATGCCTCTTGAGTTTTTCTTTTAAGCCTGCCCACATTTTGTAAAATGATTCCTTCTTTAAATTCTCTCCAATTGCCCTCTTTGTGTTGGCCATATGCTTCCTGTTGGAACCCTAACTAATTCATCAGAATGCTTACTGATATATACTTTGTCCAGAATGACAGAGTAAATCAAGAAAAATGAAGATACCAAGTCCAAAAAAGGAGAAAATTTAGGAGGATGAGGACAGAGGCTACTCCCAGGGTCATGGTGAAGGGAAATTCCAAGGTGACAGTGATGCAACAGAACGGCTACCCTAGATTGCATCACTGAATGGCTGGGGCCAAGAAAAATGAAATTCATAGATTAGCTGAAGTGCTGGAACCAGAGGAAATTCTCTCTGTCAGAGGATAAGGGTGTGAATTTATCATAGATTCATAGAAAATTAAACAAATAAAAATGGAGCAATTATTGACTCCAGAGGGGAAAAATTAGCCAGAAAAATGTAATCAATGAATACCAGACTCAACTGTCAATAATATTTAGTCATAATCTGAGAGAGATTGAGTATTAATTGAACAAAATATTGTTATTTAAGTACACTGGGAAAATGTTGGACAGGAAGTATGTGGCATGGAGTAGGGAAGGATATAAAGAAAGAAATCTAAGTGCTATCTTCCACAGCAGGACATGAATAAACAAAGCCCCAAAGGTATATAATGGTAGTATAAGCATGTCATTTAGGTAAACTTGTAAATTCCAGAAGAAACAAGAAGAATTGAAAATGATTGCCTCAGAGGAATAGGGACAGGGTGGGTAGGGGTGGAGCAGGGCATTCTCCTTCGTCATTATAAGCTTCATATAATCAGATTTTTAAATTTTTATACATGTTTTATTTTGATAAGAACATTTTTAGTTAACATCATATTTTTAAAAATCCACAATCTTTCTACGATCAGTACCCATGAGCTCTGAGAGATGTTTCAAAACATTTCCTGTTGAAGCGGTTTTTACTCCATGCTAAATTAGCCTCAGATAAGCATCCGCCTGGATTTTTCTCTCCATCTGCCCTCCGCACAGAGTTCCGCTCTCTGTAAATTCAGAATGCTTTTGGATGTGAGTCACAAGAAATCCAAATAACCATGGCTTAAACAAATAGTGGTTTATTTTCTCACAGAACAAGAAATCCAGAGGCAGAGCAATTATTTACACTGATTAAGCTGCCTGACAAGGCCATCAGCACCCACACTCTATCATTTTGCTTTGCCCTCATCAGACTATTGAATTTTCACCTTCATGTTCAGTGGTTCTTGAGGGTGGTCCCCAACTCAGTAGCATCAGCATCACATGAAAACTTACTAACAATACAAATTCCCAGGCTCATTCCAGAGCTAGAAATAGGTCTGGGTAGGTTCCAGCAGTCTGTGTTCTCAGAAGCCCTCTGGGACTTCCCTGGTGGTCCAGTGGTTAAGAATCAGCCTGCCAATGCAAGGGACACAGGTTCAATCCCTGGTCCAGGAAGAGTCTACATGCCCCGGGAAAACTGAGCCTGTAAACCAAACTACTAGACCTGTGCTATAGCACCTGTGAGCCACAACTACTGAAGCCCATGGGCTCTAGAGCCTGTGCTCCACAACAAGAGGTCCCTGCAGTGAGAAGCCGGTGCACCTCAGGTAAAGATGAGCCCCCGGCCACCCCAACTAGAGAAAGCCCACGTGCAGCAACAGAGACCCAGCACAACCAAAAATTAGTTAATTAATTTAAAATTAAAACAAAAGAAGCCCTCTGGGTGATTCTGGTGCACACTCAAGTTTGAGAACCACTGCTCATGTTCATCACCTCATGGTCACAAAATGGTTGTCACAGCTCCAAACGCCACATTATCTTTGAAGATGGAAAGAGGGAAAAAGAATGCTTTAAATTCTTTTATCAGGAAAGCAAAAAATTTCCCAGAACTTTCCAGCATACTTTCCCTTAAGACTCCTTAGCCAGAATCAGACTGCATGACTCAACCCCTAACTACAAAGATGATGTGGAAGGCATGTATAGCTTTCTAGGCCCTAGACTTGAAGGCAGCAGCAGAGAAGAGGGCTGGGAATGGCTGCGTACAGTAAGCAGACAGCATCTGCCACAGGGTTTATGATTGTCAGGGCCATAGATAGCATCGTTCCTGAGCCCATCATGGAAAAGCAGCAGCAGATCTTCTGCAAAAATAGCTTTGTGTATGCATGCTAACTCAGTCATGTCCCACTCTTTGCAGTCCCCTGGACTGTAGCCCACCAGGCCCCTCAGCCCATGGAATTTTCAAGGCAGGAATACTGGAATGGGGTGCCATTTCCTTCCCCAGGGGATCTTCCCCATCCAGAGATGGAACCCGCATCTCTTGCATCTCCTACATTGGCAGGAGAATTGTTTACCACTAGTGGCAAC
>SJXQ01006139.1:346381-358318 GCA_006408695.1 Aepyceros melampus
AAGTTAAATAAGCAGGGTGACAATATACAGCCTTGACGTACTCCTTTTCCTATTTGGAACCAGTCTGTTGTTCCATGTCCAGTTCTAACTGTTGCTTCCTGACCTGCATACAGATTTCTCAAGAGGCAGGTTAGGTGGTCTGGTATTCCCATCTCTTTCAGAATTTTCCAGTTTGTTGTGATCCACACAGCCAAAGGCTTTGGCATAGTCAATAAAGCAAAAATAGACGTTTTTCTCCTTGCTTTTTCAATGATCCAACGGATGTTGGCAATTTGATCTCTGGTTCCTCTGCCTTTTCTAAATCCAGGTTGAACATCTGGAAGTTCACGGTTCCCGTATTATTGAAGCCTGGCTTGGAGAATTTTGAGCATTACTTTACTAGCATGTGAGATGAGTACAATTGTGCAGTAATCTGAGCATTCCTTGACATTGCCTTTCTTAGGGATTGGAATGAAACCTGACCTTTTCCAGTCCTGTGGCCACTGCTGAGTTTTCCCAATTTGCTGGCATATAGAGTACAGCACTTTCACAGCATCATCTTTTATTATTTGAAATAGTTCAACTGGAATTCCATCACCTCCACTCACTTTGTTTGTAGTGATGCTTCCAAAGCCCACCTGACTTCACATTCCAGAATGTCTCGTTCTAGGTTGGTGATCACACCATCATGATTATCTGGGTTGTGAAGATCTTTTTTTGTATAGTTCTTCTGTGGATTCTTGCCACCTCTTCTTAATATCTTCTGCTTCTGTTAGGGCCATACCTCTTTTGTTCTTTTTTTTTTTTTTTGGTTTCTGTTGATTTAAAACTAATCCCTAGGATATCCTGAAATTGTCAGAGTTAAAGGGGCTTTAGAAATCACTTTGTTCAAACCTTTAATTTTGTAGAATTGGAAAGTCAGGCTAAAAGATAAACTGAATTTAGTTGGTCACAAACTTAGTTGAGATAGGAGCATACTTTGAGTTTTTAGGCATTTTCTCTATAATGCCTACATGCATAAGTTATATCTGATTTCAGACATTAGAACAAAAATATACTTCAAAGCTTCACTTGTGGCTCAGATGGTAAAGCATCTGCCTACAATGTGGGAGACACGGGTTCAATCCCTGGGTTGGGAATTCCCCTGGAGAAGGAAATGACAACCCACTCCAGTATTCTTGCCTGGAAAATGCCATGGACGGAGGGGCCCAGTATGCTATAGTCCATGGGGTCGCAAAGAGTTGGACACGACTGAGCGACTTCACTTCACTTCATACTTCAAAGCAACATCATGATTTGGGTCTTACCTAGCATTTTGAATTAGACATGCCTCTGCTCATCTTCTTTAACATGAATAATATAGATGATAATGTAATCTGGGGGTAAACTTGAAGATTTAATTCTTAAAGGGTGTGCATATAATGTGTGTACATATCAAGCCAGCCTGCATATAATCTAAGTGAATGAAATATACAGAAAAGAAAAAGAGAATCTGTCAAATGGAAGACAAAGCAAGTTACCAATTCAAAAAAGCAACTGCTGTGACAAACTGGGCTTTATGATGAGGAACAGAGTAGCACCTTGGAGTATTCTTTTTCTTTGGGGAAAGGGTATCTGGAGTGGAAATTGAATGAGAAAGTGTGAATTTTTAGCCCGTGACTTTTTCTGTGAAGAGGCTAATCAAGTCTTTTGCTTCCTTGCCCCGACACTGCAATTTTGTCCTGTGAACAAATTCTCCCACTTTAAAGGAACAGAGTGGGTAAAAAAGAACTCAGTGACAGGCAGAAGACATCCTAAAACAAGTTTCAAGAAATGTTTTTGTAAATTGGCCAGTTCAGGATCAAGACTAGGCCGCTGGGAGCCTATGGCTTTTAGCTCACTGGTTAGTCTTTTTACCAAAGTCTGGGTCATTTCCCCCAACACAGCGCAGGAAAAAAAAGAAAAAAAAAAAACCTTTGAATGGAAAACTATGCATTGTTTAGATCTCACCCTTCCAGTATATCTGATTATAATTTTTCACTTTGAGCAATTTTACAACTCTGTAAACTGTAGAAAACTGATAGCATTGCAAAATAACTATTGTCCATAGATATAAATTCTATCCACTGGATGCCTAATGCCCTCTTCCCCACCAAAGACTTTGAAGGAGGCCAGTTAGCCTCATTTACACATCTATTTCAATATTTCTGAACTACAGTGTTTTTTTTTTTTCTTGAATTCCCCTTGAAACTGGTTGTGTAACACCTCAATGGTTTCCCCAGTAATGAGTTAGGGAAAACCTTTAACATTTGCTCATTTTTACAACTGTATAGGTGTCATGATTTTACATTTCTTAATAAAATTATCTTTTAACCACAACCATGCCAAAGGTACAAGAGTCCTCTATTCCTTAGGCATCTAGACCACGTATACAGCAGATAGCAAATTTTTACAAAGGAAAAGACAGTAGAAAGTGAAGTCGCTCAGTCATGTCCGACTCTTTGCGACCTCATGGACTGAAGCCTAGCAGGCTCCTCCATCAACGGAATTTTCCAGGCAAGAGTACTGGAGTGGGTTGCCATTTCCTTCTCCAGGGGGTCTTCCCAACCCAGGGACTGAACCCAGGTCTCCCACATTGTAGGCAGACGGTTTACCGTCTGAGCCACCAGGTTTTGGCTAATAACTCAGACTCTTCAGATATAATTATTGGCAAGTCCTGATTTCCTTGTGTTTGGTAGACTAATCTTTGTTGAGCTAGAGTAAGCAAGCAGAGTCTTTTCACTTTTGAAATGGGCAGCAAGACCAATGCACCATGGCATCAAAGCAGCTCCCTTAGGAAGGCCTGCAAGCCTATTTGCAAAAGAAGCAAAAGGCACAGTTGGCACCAGGAAATGTTCCTGTAAACCCCGCTGTACCACTTCCACCCTCAGATGGACAAGCTCCTGCAAAATAGAGAGATTCTGCCAGCACACTCTTTCCTGAACAGAGAAAGTAAACTTTCACAGAGATTTGGAATTCAATGATTTCAGCAACTGAGGTGCCATTCCTGAACCTGCCATATGTTAGCTGGCTGACTCTGTGAAGCCAACTAACTTCCTTAATTATGGAATGGGATTCTGGGATGTGTGCTCAGCATATACCTATGGGTCTATTCACACCCTAGCCACAAAATGATGTGATAAAACTGTTTTCATCAGTGTTCAGGATAGATCTGGTTTCAACTGGTGAGCAGCACAACTTTATGTCATCAAGAGAACTTTCTGACTTTCCAAGAGTTTCAAATAACAGAAATAATTCTCAAAAAATGAAAAAAGAACTTCAAGTTGAAGGTAGATGAGATGTGGTAGGGGAAACGGGATATGGGTTGACCAGATGGGGCAGGGAAACATTTTATTAATGGTATCTATGGCTCTAATGTCAATTCCTGGACTTCTATCCATATTTTCTAGCTTATAGAAGTACTACCTGACTGACTATTGCCTTGGGATTCAGAAAATACAGAGTCTGTCCTTTTTTGCTTGTGGTTACTGTGTGATTTCAGGCTAGTTTTCTCTAGTTTTGTTTTTACTTGTAAACTAGAGTTGTAAGTGTAAAACAGATAATGCTTGCTCTGAATTGGAATAAAAATCATAATCTTAAAGAGAGGATGTTCATTAGAAGGTAAAGTTTAAATATGTCATCATGCATGACATAAGTTGTTTTTTTTTTTTAGATAAAGCAGTAAGTGTCCGTCTGCCACAAAGTCCAGTCTTAACTTAGAAAATTAAAATATTTTGAAAAAGGCCATGTCAACATATACTAAAGAAAGAAAGCCTTTTAAAGTACAAGACAGTCCTGCTCTTCAACTCAATTCCATTAAAAACAATTAAAGATAAATATAAAGACAATTTCTAAGATGAACTGAAAAGCTGTTTCCTTCTTATTATTATTTTATGTTTTCTTGTCAGTAGTCCTGCAGATGCCCAGGCCAAACCTCAGACTTAATAAATGAGGATCTTTGGTGAGAGGTGGGGCAAGAGATTGAATTCTGTACAGTTTCTCAAAGTGTTTCCAATGTATACTGAACTTTAAGAAATGTGTGGCTTAGAAGAGAGGAGTGATTTTAAGGACAGGTAAAAAATGAATATTTCCATGGATTTAAATGAATAGTGTGGAGAACTTGTCAATTTTTGTATGTTTTCACTTCAATTCCTAATAAAAATTCTTACCTCTTAAGCACAGTTGCCATTGACCATGTTTATATTTAAAATCTTCCCCTCAAACCGAGGAGTCAGAAATTCCCATTCATCATACGTACAAATAAAGGGTACCCTGGAAACCACCATCATATTTAAATACTTTACTCTTTTTACATTGCTCTAAGATAGAGAGGAAGTCCTGGGTATGTCAGCACAAGTTCCACCTGGGACCACTCTGAATTCAGATAATAGATTTAATGAGCTTGAAATGGGTTGTTGACCTTCTTCCTTCTTTCATTAATGCCTTTTGGCAGCTCTCATCATTTCTCACTCCCCGTCGGCTTCTTTCCAAACACATCTTCTTATGGCATTTCACTGACAAAAAGATGCATGTGTACCTCAAAAATTCAAAACACCCTTTTCAAAGGCTCATCTGACAAAAAGCAGGGTTTGAAAGCATTCATTGCATCCCTGCTTTTTTCTTATGTCGGGTTGCCCTTATTCTGAAATGTATACAGCTCTGAGAGCCTGTAAGTCTGTCTCTTATTTTTGCTAATATATGCTTAACCTACCTGTCTTTTAACCAGCTAAGGATACTCCAGCTAAGGTTTTTAACAGAATTTAAACAAAGTACTCCTAAAGCAATGTTCTATACATTCAAATTAACAAGCATTGAGAGAGATTCTGATACACAAAACTTATTTTTCTCTTTTGAGTTATTAGGCAGTAGAGAATATTCAAATGGCTCTCTAAACATCTGTAAGTAGTTTCTAGAAGCCAGAACTGATGTTTGAATCTGCAAGGACAATGATTTCTGCTTTTATCTAAGTATTCCAACTCACCCTGAACTCTATTCTCTGTACACACTCTGAGGCATCTTCACAGTGAATACTAGCTTATGGTGCCCTAATTGCCATCTTGGGGTTCTTTTTACTTTTAATTTTCTGGCCTGTAGGCACTTGAGGGCAAGGATCAAATAATCTGTTTCTCTTTCCTCCAAGCCCTCTAGCATAGCCTGAACAGTCAGGAAAGACTTGTCAACTTATCCAAGGAAAATGCACTCCAGATCATCATGTGTTCAGCAGTTACAAAACACAATATTTAAGTTGCTATGAAGCAAATGAGTCTAGAGATGTAAGCATGGGACTTGACTCGGATACACATAATGAGGCCCAATCACTGTGGCCAGTCCACAAGCAGAATTTACTGCCCTTTCCTCTGTTCCCGCAGAATGTATTTAAGTAACACTTGTTTGATACTGTGTAATACAGTTACTTTCAAACAGACCTGTCATACCCATTTGATTATGAACCTCTTGAAGGTATGCTGCTGCTGTTGCTGCTAAGTTGCGTCAGTCATGTCCGACTCTGTGTGACCCCATAGACAGCAGCCCACGAGGCTCTGCCATCCCTGGTGGATTATGCTTAATCTTTAATATCTCCAGGACCTAGTGCAAAGCCTGGCAAAAAGAAAACAGTCAAGGGTGTTCTTTAGTATATATGTATGCATATGTTGTGCGTTATTCAGGATTAGGGCTTCGTTACTATTTTCACTAAAAGATGAGGATACCAATGATTTCCTAAGGTTCCTTTCAGATGCTAGCACCATGGTTCCATAATAAACAATGTAGGAACTGTTGGAGGGAAGGTAAATTGATGCAGTCACTATGGAAAACAGTATGGAGCTTCCTTTAAAAACTAAAAATTAAAAAAAAAAATTAAAAAAAAATATAAAAATTAAAAAAAAAAACTAAAAATAGAGTTACCATGTGACCCATCAATTTCACTCGTGGGCATATATTCAGAGAAAACTCTAATTTGAAAAGAAACATGAACTCCAATGTTTAAAGCCGGACTGTTTATAATAGCCAATGCATGGAAGCAACTTTAATGTCCATTGATAGAGGAATGGATAAAAAAATATGTGGTATGTTTATATGTATATATACATATATACACACCACATCATATATACACACATGCATACACATACATATAATGGAATATTACTCAGCCATAAAAAGAACAAAATAATGCCCTTTGCAGCAACATGGATGGAAATTATCTTACTAAATGATGTTGTCAAAGACAAAAATATGATATTATTTATATGTGGAATCTTAAAAAATGATACAAATGAACATATCTACAAAGAAGAAATAAACTTATGGACATAGAAAACAAACTTATGATTACCCATGTGGAGAAGTGGAAGTGAAGTGAAGTGAGGTTGCTCAGTTGTGTCTGACTCTTTGCAACCCCACGGACTGTAGCCTACCAGGCTCCTTTGTCCATGGGATTTTCCAGGCAATAGTCCTGGAGTGGATTGCCATTGCCTCCTCCAGGGGATCTTCCCAACCCAGGGATCGAACCCAAGGGATAAATTAGGAGCTTGTGATTAGCAAATAAAAGCTACTATATGTAAAACAGATAAACAATAAGGTCCTACTGCATAGCATAGGGAACTACATTCATTACTTGTAATAAATTATAGTGGAAAAGAATCGAAAAAGAATATACATATATGTATATATTTGTATATGTGTGTGGATATTGAATCACTTTGCAATAAACCAGAAACTAATATAACACTCTAAATCATCTGTACTTCAATTAAGAAAAAAGTACTATATAAATTGAAATTAGAAAAACCCAAATAAGACTTCTATGTCCAAATAAAGTAAGACATGAATACAGTTTTATGATTTGGATGTGAATGATCACCCTTTGGTGACTTTGTAGAAGAAATATATTCTCTTTCATATCATATCATGAAGAAATTAAGTTATCATTTACCAAGTATTTACTGTATGACAGGCACTGGCGGCAGGTGCTGTCACATGCATTAAGTATATTATTACCCACGCCACTCTCCTAAATAAGTATCATTAGTCCTATGTTGCAAATGAAGAAACTGAAGTTCAGAGAGATTAACTTATCTGTTCAAGGTCACATGGATAATCACTGGCAGAGCTAATTCATGATTATGATTTCACACAATGTCAGTGTGACTCCAGAGCCTAACTTTGGGACTTGATATTATTGCTATTAGCAAGATGAGTTGCCTAGCCTCAACCCTTTCAGTATATAGGTTCCAGCCCCATTTCTAGGGCTGAATGACACTTATGTAAGTCACCTTGAATAACATTCCCTTCGACACATATATAGGTGATCTCTGATCAGAAAGAAGACCTGGGGAAAGAAAATGAAAATTTATCAACCTACTACTATACTAGACACTACATTAGGTTCTGTCTATCTATCTACCTATCTATCCATACTTATTCAGTAAAGACAATAAATCATGATGGTTAAAGGTGAAGGCTCTATAACCAGACTGCCTGGGTTCAAATCTTCACATTGCCAAAATTAATTATGTGACCTTGGACAAGGGTTTGTTGTTGTACCATTCTTCTGTGTAAAATAGGGAAATAATAATAGTAACTCTGTCATAGATTTGTTATTACAATTCAGTGAGTTAACATGTAACACAGGTAAAATATTACTTTATAAATAATATTCAATAAAATTTCCTGTCAGTTTAATTCTCACAAAATATCTTGTGGTAGTAACCATTTCCCCCATGTTATAATTTGCATAGCAGGCCAGTACTTGAACCAAGGTCATATACTTCCAAAGGAAAGGGGGCAGGTTTCAAGATGAACTCAGATGAAAAACAAACTGATGTGGAAAATATGGGTTTTCAAACTCGAGAAGAATTTGCTGGGAGTGGGATTTGTCATAGGTAGTTGGGCAATGGTATCTGCATTAAAAATATAAACAACTGTCCTGTAGAAAAGGAATAGGCTTGTTAAATATTATTCAAGGGAGTAAAAGTTGCTGTGATGGTTAGGGTTATAATCAACACAGAAAGGGACTTTTCTAAAAGTCAGAGCTCTTCAGCAATGGAAAAGAGATAAGGTAAATTCCATGTCATTAGATACATTCAAAGAAAGTCAAAATGGCCATCTGTCATAAGTGTTAGAGAAAGGATAATCTAATTGAAAAAGAAGTGGGAAAAGATTACCTCAAAGAATCCTATGTACTCCCTTATTCTATAATTGAAGATAATAGCAATAGAAAAACACATCCCATTTACAATACCAAGAACCATAATATTGGAACATAGAAACATTCCTACTGAGAAACACACTGCTGCTGTTTTAGCTGGTGTCTGACAGCTGCTGTGTACTTAGCTGTGCATTTGTCCACAGGATATGGTGCTTGGAGGAACTGGTATTTTGAAAATCCTAAGCAGTCTCTGTGCTATTACTGTTAGCTATTCTTGTTATTACTAGTAATTCAGTTCATGAAAATAAACATAATTTACTGTGCTTCTGCTGAGCATGCATATTAAGTGTATGAAGTGAGAAAGTGTTAGTTGCTCAGTTGTGTCCAATTCTTTGTGACCCCATGGACTGAAGCCTGCAAGGCTTCTCCAGGGGATCTTCCCAACCCAGGGATCTAATCTGTGTCTCGTACTTGGCAGGTGGATTCTTTACAGTGTGATCCACTAGGGCATGTGAGCTCCTACATGAATATTTAAAAACTTTCGTTGTCAGGCCATTATCAGATTTAGTATAATTGCAATACTATTAAAAAGGCAGAGCATTTGAAATTAATCAAGTGGGATTTCCCAATCTGGAGCACCCTCAAAGAATACTTACTAGGAGCATTTAAACTTGCTTGGTAGTGATGACAGAGGAGTGAGAGTCACTGAACTGAGCCATCATTACTGCCCCCTCTCCTCACATATACACACACATAGTTAGGCCAGAGGGAATGCTGGCCTGAGTGAATGTGGTAAGCTACATAGATGAGTCAGCTTAAGACTTCCATCATAGTGCCAGTGTGTGTGTGTGTGTGTGTGTGTGTGTGTGTGTGTGTGTTAGTAGCTTCAGAGAACCAGAGACAAAAGACTTGAGCCCTTCAGAACTTTATTTTTGAAAGGATCACAGGCAACAAGGCATCCATTTTACTTTGAGCTAGAGCCTTATTCCAGAGGAAAGCCTCATTACTTAGAGGAGACATACTTAGTTAAAAAATAATAGCAAATGAAACAACTGACAAAGGATTAATCTCCAAAATATACAAGCAGTTCATACAAATCAATACTGGAAAAACAAACAACCCAATCAAAAACTGGGCAGAAGAACTAAACAGACATTTCTCCAAAGAGATACAGATGGCAAATAACCACAGGAAAAAGATGCTCAACATCGCTCATTATTAGAGAACTGCAGATCAAAAGTAGGGGCTGGTGCACTGGGATGACCCAGAGGGATGGTATGGGGAGGGAGGTGGGAGGGGGGTTCAGGATTGGGAACATGTGTACACCGTGGTGGATTCATGTTGATGTATGGCAAAACCAATACAATATTGTAAAGTAATTAGCCTCTAATTAAATAAATTTAAAAAAAAAATTTAAAAAGTACAATGAGATATCATCTCACACAAATCAGAATGAGTGAGTGAGTGAAAGTCTCTCAGTCATGTCCGACTCTTTGTGACCCCATCAGACTATACAGCCCAAGAAAGTTTCCAGGCCAGAATACTAGAGTGGGTAGCCTTTCCTTCTCCAGGGGATCTTCCCAACCCAGAGATCAAACCCAGGTCTCCTGCATTGCAGGCAGATTCTTTACCAGCTGAGCCACAAGGGAAGCCCACAAATCAGAATGGCCATCATCAAAAAATCTACAAACAATGAATGATGGAGAGGGTGTAGAGAAGAGGGAACCCTCTTGCACTGCTGGTGGGAATGCAAATTGATACAGCCACTATGGAGAACAGTATGGAGATTACTTAAAAACCTAGGAATAAAACTATCATATGACCCAGCAATTCCACTACTGCATGTCAACTACAAATTGGCACTTGCCAAGAGCATTGCCAACGACTGAACACAAAGGGCATTTGTGATCTGCCTCTGCAGAAACTGAGCTGTGTGCTGCTGCAGCTATTGACCTTCAATACCCACTGAAGGAGTTCAGGGTGGACTGAGGTACTCTGTGCTCCAGGGAATCTGGTGGGACAGGTCTTTAGATAGTTGAATATTTCCAGGAACAGATTTTACAATCCCAAGCCTTGCATCTCCTCATATCTAGAAAAGTACTAAATTCCTTCATGATGATATCAGATCCTCACGGCTAGCCGAAAACCTCTTGCAAAGTAAGCACTTGATTGCACTGAAATGCCCCTTCACCAAAATCTTATATACTGACCGTTCCCCACTACCTCTTCGGTGCAGTCTCTCAGAGCTATCTGAGGTGCTGCCTCCCAGGCTGCAGTCCTCATTTTGCCCCAAATAAAACTTAACTCACAACTCTCAAGTTGTGCATCCTTTTAGTCAACATGGGCATATATACCCTGAGGAAACCATAACTGAAAAAGACACATGCTCCCCAATGTTCACTGCAGGACTATTTACCATAGCTTGGACACGGAAGCAACCTAGATGCCCATCGACAAATGAATGGAGAATGAGATTGTGGTACATATACGCAATGGAATACTACTCAGCTGTAAATGAGGTGGATGAACATTTGGATCCATTTTAATGAGGTGGATGAACCTAGAGCCTATTATGCAGAGTGATTAAGTCACAAAGATAAAGACAAATATATATTAATGCAAATATATGGAGTCTAGAAAGACGGTACTGATGAACCTATTTGTAGGGCAGCAAAGGAGACACAGACATAAAGAACAGACTTACGGTCCCAATGGGGAAGGAAGAGTAGTGTTGAAATGTATACATTGCCATAGGTAAAATAGATGGCTAGTGGGAATTTGCTGTATGACACAGGGAATCCAAAGCAGGTGCTCTGTTCTGTGACAACCTAGAGGAGTGGGATGGGGAGGGAGGTAGGAGAGAGGTTTAAGAGAGAGGGGACATATGTATACCTGTGGCTGATTCATGTTGATGTCTGGCAGAAATCATCACAATATTGTAAAGTAATTATTTGCCAATTAAAAATAAAGTAAAATTAAAAAAAAATGGAAGGCAAATGGGAAAAAATAATCATGGGCTTACCATCCTGCTTTAAATTCACACTCCTGAACAGTACTTTGGCTTGAGGTTTAGAAGGTTTATTTACTAATTTGACAAATATTTGTGTCTGATAAGGAATCTCCAGAGACAAATTTTCCATCACTAGGTCTTCAGACAGGGCTCATCCAAAACATTCAAAAATTTTTGGCATTCCCAGAGCAATTATGGCTACCTTGGTGGCTCAGTGGGAAATAACCTGCCTGCCATGCAGGCAACTCAGGTTTGATCCCTGGGTTGGGAAGATCCCCTGGAGAAGGGAATGGCAACCAAATCCAGTATTCTTGCCTGGGAAATCCCATCGACAGAGGAGCTTGGTGGGCTATACAGTCCATGGGATTGCAAAGAGTCAGACACGACTGAGTGACTAAACAGTAACAACAAGAATAATTATTTATGTGTGAACCGTGAACTCCCTGATGTTCAAGCTGGTTTTAGAAAAGGCAGAGGAACCAGAGATCAGATTGCCAACATCCGCTGGATCATGGAAAAAGCAAGAGGGTTCCAGAAAAACATCTATTTCTGCTTTATTGACTATGCCAAAGCCTTTGACTGTGTGGATCACAATAAACTGTGGAAAATTCTGAAAGAGATGGGAATACCAGACCACCTGACCTGCCTCTTGAGAAATCTGTATGCAGGTCAGGAAGCAACAGTTAGAACTGGACATGGAACAACAGACTGGTTCCAAATAGGAAAAGGAGTACGTCAAGGCTGTATATTGTCACCCTGCTTATTTAACTTATATGCAGAG
>SJXQ01006140.1:0-156138 GCA_006408695.1 Aepyceros melampus
CAATCCTAGTAAATGAGAGTGTATAGGGTTGGGCTAGCATGTGTGTAGTGAGTGTGAGTGTATTGGAGAGAGTGTGTGTGTGTATGTTTGTGAGTGTGTGTTACAGAGTTGTGTGTGTCTGAATGCTTATACATGCATGTGTTTAAGTATGAGTCCTGTGAACGTGCGCACACACGAGCAGGCTAGAGTCAGGGGAGGGGAGGAGGTCTGGTGGTGAAAGTGTCACTGGCAGCTGAGCGCACCTCCCAGCGATTCTTCTCCCTCCAGAAAGAAGCAGTGCCAAGCAGAAATGCCAAACTGCCAGTCTCAATAATCTCCAAAAGATTTCATGCAAAGCAAAAATATAAATTTGAAGAACTTTTGTGACTTTGGTCAAAAACTTTCACATCTGAAAACATCTGGTCCAGTGAATCTCTGGCTTAGGGACTGACTCTGAGGACTTTTTCCCGAGCCCCAGTTTCCCCACGTCTCTCCCTTGTTTATCGGGCGCACAAATAGCTTTGAACCATGCCTTCACTTCATCACTCCACACCTGGGGAAATCATCCCAAGAAAAGAGTCTGCAATGCAGTAACTTCAATAATCTCCAAAAGATTTCATGCAAAGCAAAAATATAAATTTGAAGAACTTTTGTGACTTTGGTCAAAAACTTTCACATCTGAAAACATCTGGTCCAGTGAATCTCTGGCTTAGGGACTGACTCTGAGGACTTTTTCCCGAGCCCCAGTTTCCCCACGTCTCTCCCTTGTTTATCGGGTGCACAAATAGCTTTGAACCATGCCTTCACTTCATCACTCCACACCTGGGGAAATCATCCCAAGAAGAGAGTCTGCAATGCAGTAACTGCAGCTGTAAGCTCAGTACTTATGAAATAGAAAACACCTGCATATACCTAAAGGTTATAGGAAAGGATGCCCACGTCAGTGTGGGTCCATTTATACAGCAAAGCAATGTGCAATCAGTAAAGCAACGTTCATGAACGTTTTATTTTATGTACACTCAAGGCAAAGTGGAAAACAGGAGACAAAGCACACGTGTAAAAGCGTCCTTTGGCGCAAATACTATATGAAATCCACAATGTATGAAGGGACTGGTAGCAAAAGTAGAAAAAAAAAAAAAAGCACAAATTTTCATCAAATTGGAAAGACACAAATGAAAGGAAGTGCACTAATTTATTGGTAGGACTTTTCTTTTTGTGATGGGTTTTTAAAAAATGGTGGGTTTTTTTTTCTTTCTCCTGCTTTTCGTAATGAAAACACGTTGCTTTCAAACTGGTAATAAATTTACTTTGGAAGCAGAATGAGCGTACACAGAGTGTGTGGATGGTGGTGGTGTAGATGCGTGTGCTGGGTGTCTGAGACGGGGTGGGGCTGAGAGCGGCCCGGGAGCCCAGGGTTCCTGTGAAGCGTAGATGCCCAGCCGGCTCATGGCTGACCCTGATTCCGGGGCCTTGGGGCCTGCAGCCAGAGGACTCTGCCTAGAGAAGGCGGGTGGGGTAGGTATTCAAGGTCAAGAGGAGGTTTCAGTGAGGGAGAAGGTCATGACTTTTTGCCAAGAATGGCTGCAGTGTGGCTGGCCTTGGAGCAACAATAAAAATGCAAGTCTACTGCCTCAGGGAAGGACCTTGAGTCAGACCAGTTCCCACAGCTTGTGAGCCAAGTGTTTCCTCTCTCTGGGCTCTCCCACCCGCTGTTCTCATGGGCCCCTGCCCACCAGGTCCCCCCTGTCCTTCACAGCTTCCAGGATTCTAATGTCTGTCTGTGAGTCCCACCTTCCTTTACTGTCCTTGTGTATTTTCTCAAGAGGACCCTTGAAATCTCTGACCTGGGGGTGGCCATGGCATGGAGCAGAGGCCAGGGGATGGGATTGCATGGGCCCAAGGGGAAGGCTGAGGCAGAGCTGATATATTGACCCTTCTGAGTGGGTGATTCCAAAGTGACATTGTGAAAACGGAACTCAGAGCCTTGCACTGTGCTGAACTCTGCTCGAGCACGGCCCCAGCTGGGGCACAGATCTGTATAGAGCCCCCGGAGGAGCGCTCTTGGCCCCCAGTCTGCACCCCACCCTCCTCTGTCTGAGGGCAGCTGTAGGTTGGGGTCTGACTGTTTCAGCCAGTGGACAGATGTCTGCCTCCCCTGCCAAAGGATCCCTGTGAGTGCTAGTCCAAGAATGGACACGTTACCCAGTCTGGGACATGTCTAATGGGACATGAGGGCAGGGCCCATTGGGGTGTGTGAACACAAACCTCAGGGCATTGAAATAGCACTATGAAGGAAGTCAAGGCCCTTTAGGAAGCTGGCAGGACAAAATGTATGGGGCAGGAAGAATCACCTCGTTGAAACAGCTATTTTCTAGGTATGGGGTCAATAGTATTCATCGCTCAGTTGAGCCCGACTCTTTGCGACCCCATGGACTGCAGCCCACCAGGCTCCACTGTCCATGAGATTTTCCAGGCAAGGATACTGGAGTGGGTTGCCGTTTCCTTCTCCAGGGGATCTTTCCAACCTAGGGTTCGAACCCGGGTCTCCTACACTGCAGGCAGATTCTTTACTGACTGAACTACAAGGGAAGCATAGATGCCTTTTATTGTCCAAACTTATTTGCCTGAGATGTTCTGTCATTTACACAGAAAACCTCTGAGCTGGTTCATGTATGTTTTCAGTCAACAATGAGGATAATGAATGTGTCAGAAAAATAAAGACAAAGACTTGGGTTTCTTGGAAAATCCAGGATCTACAGTTTCACATAAAACCAAAACTAACCCGTTTCCCTCAAACAACATGACTTGAGGACTCATTTAAAATCACAACTGACAAAAGGTGTGACATGAAACGATGCGGTGGTCAGGTCCAGAACAGCCCCAGGCCTCACCCCACCTCTGTCCACTTTTCTCCCATCCTGCCTCTCTGTCTCCATGGTCAGCAACCACTGCCAGATAGGCTGTGGCCTGGACAGACTTTCGTTTCTTCACTTACTAAGGGGACAACTTGGGCAACTTTTAGAGACGCCTCTGGCAAATTTGCCTCATGTCAACTGGCTCCCAGTGGGGCCAGGTTAGTCCCTGAGCCATCCTTCTGGGAGAGGAACTCCAAGGAATGGGTACTCACTGACTCAGTCACTGGGGCAGAGAGCGTGGGTCCTTCACCCTCATTGGTTCAGACCAGCCTTGACAAGAGGCCCAGTGATGGAGCACTGGAGGGCTAGTCATTGCTGTGTTGGCTTCCTGCTCACCAGGGAGCCCATTGCATTCTTACTCTGCCTGACGTTGACTCATTCACCATCATTTAACATCACTGATAAATGTTAAAATGAGTTAATACTGACATTCAGTATTACTGAATGTATACTCAGGGGAGGCTGTGGCCCCCCTCCTGACAATTTTCTTTGGTGCTGAAGACTGAAACCTTGGGGATTTCCCTGGTGGTCCAGTGGCTAGTACTTCACATTCCCAATGCAGGGGGCCCAGGTTCGATTCCTGGTCAAGGAACTAGATCCCATGTGCTGCAACTAACACTTTGTATGCCACAGTGAAGACCTTACATGCTACAACTAAAAGATTCCACATGCAACAACTAAGACCTGGTCCAGCCAAATAAATAAATATGTTAAAAAAAAAAAAAAAAGACTGGAATTGTGGTGAGGGGGAGGTCTCACTCACCCTTTAGGAAAGAATGTCAGTGGAGACAGAGGAATGAAAACAACCTGCCCATCCCAACCCATCACTTTCTGAATTGCAACCCCGAGCATCCGTGGCCTCCTGACCCCAAAAGGCTGTCTACATGCCCGAGATACGAAGCACCACTGACACGGTCAAGTTTAAATAGGAGAAAAAGTGAGCACTCTTCCCGACACTGCCATGGCTAGCCTCTAAACAAAAGCAAAGCTAAACAAAATTTGGAGCTTGTGGTTTAACAATGAGACCAAAGACTTGAAAACGGGGTTGGTTACAGAAAGTTCAGACTCTGGGATTGCATTTCCTCATTCCCACGGCGCTGATGACCCTGCGCTCCCGTGAAACAGGGTTGATGAGATGAGAGCAACAGGAAAACATTTGGAGGGAAAAGAAATCCATTCTTCATGCAGACCCAGTGGTCACAGTGAGCAGAGGAATGAAATGAGCACATTTCTTTAATGACAGTTGACGTTTAGGAACAATCAAGTCCCTGGGTTAAATGCAGAGCGTTTTTGGCAGGGAGAGAGAATAACTGTGTCAAACATCTCAACAAAGCCTGTAGCACCACTAACCTCAATGACAACAAGTCATCCAGGCACCGGTAGGAGGACATACCAAGACATATTTTGTACTGCTTTTTCCACTTCACACTTGAAAGAACAGGAAGAGAAAAGTAAAATATAAGTTGTAATGAATCACAGTTCCTGTTGAAGAATCGATTAAACAAACACAAATTCGGGCCACCTCAGGAAAACCTGACATAACTATCTTTCAACGTAGGAAAACGCACAGCTTGGCTGGAACTGTGAATAACCCAGCAGACCTGCTTAAAAGTGGTTCAACACAGAGCTCATATCATGTATTAACACAAATATGTGGGATTTAGAAACATGGTACAGGTGACCTTATCTGCAAAGCAGAAATAGAGACACAGATGTAGAAAACAAATATATGGATACTAAGAGGGAAGGTGGGTGGCGGTGGAGGGAGGTGGTGGAAATTGAGAGACTGGGACTGATGTATATACACTATTGATACTGCGTGTAAAATAACTGATGGGGACATAATCTATAGCACTTGTGTGTGCTACGTTGCTGTAGTTGAGTCCGACTCTTTGTGCCCCATGGACTGTACCCACTAGGTTTTTCTGTCCATGGGATTCTCCAGGCAAGAATTCTGGAGTGGGTTGCTATGTGCTCCTCGAGGGTTTCTTCCCAACCCAGGGTTGAACCCAAGTCTCCTGCACTGGGAGATGAGTTCTTCACCACTAGCACCACCTGGAAAATCCCACTGTATAGCACAGGGAACTCTAATTAATGCACCGTAATGACCTAACTGAATAGGAAGGAAGTCAAAGGGAAGGGATAAGTGTAGCAAAGATGGGCACAATAAAGGACAGAAATGGTAAGGACCTAACAGAAGCAGAAGATATTAAGAAGAGGTGGCAAGAATACACAGAAGAACTGTACAAAAAAGATCTTCATGACCCAGATAATCATGATGGTGTCATCACTCACGTAGAGCAATGACTTCTCATCCTGGAATGAGAAGTCAAGTGGGCCTTAGGAAGCATCACTATGAACAAAGCTAGCAGAGGTGATGGAATTCCAGTTGAGCTATTTCAAATCCTAAAAGATGATGCTGTGAAAGTGCTGCATTCAGTATACGAGCAAATTTGGAAAACTCAGCAGTGGCCACAGGACTGGAAAAGGTCAGTTTTCATTCCAATCCCAAAGAAAGGCAATACCAAAGAATGCTCAAACTATCGCACAATTCCCATCTCACATGCTAGCAAAGCGATGCTCAAAATTCTACAAGCCAGGCTTCAACAGTACAAGAACCATGAACTTTCAGATGTTCAAGCTGGATTTAGAAAAGGCAGAGGAACCAGAGATCAAATTGTCAACATCCGTTAGATCGTCAAAAAAGCAAGAGAGTTCCAGAAAAACATCTACTTCTGCTTTATTGACTAAGCCAAAACCTTTGACTATGTGGATCACAACAAAATGTGGAAAATTCTGAAAGAGATGAGAATACCAGACCACCTGACCTGCCTCTTGAGAAACCTATATGAAGATCAGAAAGCAACAGTTAGAACTGGACATGGAACAATAGACTGGTTCCAAATAGGAGAAGGAGTACGTCAAGACTGTATTTGTCACCCTGCTTATTTAACTTATATGCAGAGTACATCATGAGAAATGCTGAACTGGGTGAAGCACAAGCTGGAATCAAGATTGCTGGAAGAAATATCAATAACTTCAGATAAGCAGAGGACACCACATTTATGGCAGAAAGTAAAGAAAAACTAAAGAGCTTCTTGATGAAAGTGAAAGAGGGGAGTGAAAGAGTTGGCTTAAAACTCAACATTCAGAAAACTTGAGATCATGGAATCTGGTCCCATCATTCATGGCAAATAGATGGAGAAACAGTGGAAACAGTGACAGACTTTATTTTGGGGGGGCTCCAAAATGCAGATGGTGACTGCAGCCAGGAAATTAAAAGATGCTTGCTCCTAGGAAAAAAAGTTATGACCAATCTAGACAGCATATTAAAAAGCAGAGACATTACTTTGCCAACAAACGTCTGTCTAGTCAAAGCTACGGTTTTTCTGGTAGTCTTTTATGGATGAGAGTTAGACCATAAAGAAACCTGAGCACCAAAGAGTTAATGCTTTTGAACTGTGGTGTTGGAAAAGACTCTTGAGAGTCCCTTGGAGTGCAAGGAGATCCAACCAGTTCATCCTAAAGGAAATCAGCCCTGAATATTCATTGGAAGGACTGATATTGAAGCTGAAACTCTAATACTTTGGCCACCTGATGTGACGAAGTGATTCATTGGAAAAGACCCTGATGCTGGGAAAGATTGAAGGTGGGAGGAGAAGGGGACGACAGAGGATGAGATGGTTGGATGGCATCACCAACTCAATGGACATGAGTTTGAGTAAACTCTGGGAGTTGGTGATGGACAGGGAAGCCTAGTATGCTACAGTCCATGGGGTCACAAAGAGTTGGACATGACTGAGCAGTTGAGCTGATAGTTGATTCATTTAACTCTACCATAGAAACTAACACAACATTGTAAGGTAACTACACTCCCCAAAAATTAATTTAAAAATATATTAGAAATTAAATATATATCATGCTACATTAAAAAATAAAAAATGTGCAATGAAAGGAACAGAAACAAAATACTCTTTTCCTGAAATCTCAAATTTTCAAAGATTCCTTACAGCAACTAAGGCAGAGTTCTAACTGGTTGACTCAATAGCTGTCCAGGCACCAAGGACCCATGTGCTCTTTTTCCCTTGTTAGACCATCTTCTGTAGGCTGAGTTGTGCCAGACTGGCTGCCCTGTGGTAGTAAGATGGCTGGAGCAGTTCTTACAGCTGAGGTCCAGGGACAGAAATGGGTTAGCCCTTCACGTATCTCCCTCTTAAGAATGAGGAAAACTTCTCTGGGAGCCTAGCAGTCACCTCCCTGGGATCTGCCGGTCACCCCTGGGCCAATGCTCAGTCATGACCCAGTCATGGCAAGGGCACCAGGCTGCCATCAACAGCCTGTATCAGCCATGCATTCTGCTGGGGAGGGTGGGGTCATCCCCTCGGAATCACATCGGAAAGGAGTAGATACCTGAATGGAATCAGAGCGTGATCAGGAATTTATTCTAGTCACGTTGTCCAAGTTCAGCTGTATCTAAAAGCACAAAAGTTCAATTTTGGCTTGAATTGACTGGCCAAGAATTTAAAACATTTTTTATTTCAGAAAATAATATCAAGGTCAGCAATTAGGGTGACTTTTTCCTCCAGATTTTTGCTTTAGTTCTAATCTTCTATTTCAAATGCATGGTAATTTACCTTATAAACATTCTACACACACAATACTTGAGGGTGTGTATATTGTATGGAATATGGCTCACTTATGTTTGCATTGGAATTAATTCTGTTCAGGGAAAATACTGCAGAAGTGCTCCAATGGTAGTCCCAGGCTGTGCTTTGGAAAGTTGAATTTTTGTTGCTTCTTACAAAGTATTAAAATGTCATTTTAAATATTCTTTTCTTTGACCTATATACAATATTAAAATTTCCATAAAGATGCTAATTGAATTTTATATGTAACTGAAGAATACAATGCAATTTAATACAATTCCAAAAATGTAGAAATTTAATTTGATTGTTATTGAATATGAAAGAAAGAAAATTGAGCCGTTGTGTCTGAATATATTTGGGGAGAAATCTGCCAAAAGAAGAAATATTTTGCTTCTCCAAAAAGGCCTATTTTAACCTAATTTGAGGATTATGGATTTATATGACAATGCCACGATGTTTATCCAAAGGTAGGAGAAAATGTGGTCAGTTTTAGCCAACTCCCAAATAGCTGCTGCTGCTGCTAAGTCACTTAAGTCGTGTCCGACTCTGTGCGACCCCATAGACGGCAGCCCACCAGGCTCCCCCGTCCCTGGGATTCTCCAGGCAAGAACACTGGAGTGGGTTGCCATTTCCTCCTCCAGTGCATGAAAGTGAAAAGTCAAAGTGAAGTCTCTCAGTCGTGTCCGACTCTTAGCGACCGCATGGACTGCAGCCCACCAGGCTCCTCCGTCCCTGGGATTTTCCAGGCGAGAGCACTGAGGTGGGCTGCCATTGCCTTCTCCGTTCCAAATAGCAATTAATCCAAATAGCATTTTTGGTCATCTCCAAAATTGTAAAGCCCAGATTCATCTTCCTGTGTCTGCACTTGATGACCACGATGGCAGAGACAGGCCACCCACTTTCTTTCTGTGTCATTTTGGTTATGCAAGATGTTATTTGATCCACTGTTTCTAGAAACACAAAGCTGAGAGTTAAAGTCCCTAAAGTCCCACCATTCACCTTTATTGCTTCCCAAGGTCTGTCTTTCCTTCCTTCTGTTTGTCTGTTTTTGGGGAAGGAGTCACATAAAGAGGTTGGTGCCTCACTCCCGGGCTGACCCTACAGTATCAGGGAAGGGGATTCACTGCCACACCTGAAGAAACATAAAAATTGTGTTCAAGTTAACCCACTGTTGGCACTCCAATTTTCCACATCTGGGAAGCTCTCAGGGAAGAGCCCCTCTGCACCAACTCCTTGGCCTTGAGGGGCAGGCCTGGCTGAGGCTCTGGGGGTCACAGTAGGTGGGGCTGCCCCTGTGGGCCTTGAGTGTGGAGCCAGAACTGTGGATCAGGGTCCCCTGGGAACACCAGTCCTCAGGAGGCCCAGACATACCCCCGGGAGGGGGAGGTGCCTGGGGACTGTGTGCCGACAAGCCTCTGAGGGTTCTAATGATGCTCCAATTTGAGGACTCTGGTCTGGATCATTGTTCTCCTATTCATTGCTTGCAAAAATGAGTCTGTATTAATCAGTTATGTCTGTGAGTTATTGACGGTTTGGAGGGAAAGCTGAATTCCCCCACCTAAGCCTACATTGTACATAGTGCCACAGCATCCTGGTGGCACCCAAGGCAGCTCTGCAGGTTCCAGGTCTGGTAGACCCTTCTGGGATCGGAAGCCTAGACCTGGGGACAGACAGCTTTTTCTGCTCATGAATAACTCACAGTGGGCACCCCAGACTGAGAGCCAGCCCCAAGTCCCCACAGACCGGCCTCTGCCTGGAACTGGCAGCATGTGCACACAATCTGGGATAGTGGAGCTTTGTTCATTAACGTTTACCACTAATCCATGCGTCCTGTCTGGGGATTCGCCCTATGGAACATGGAGAGTAGCAACCACCCCCACACCCCCCAATTACGTGGCCGGGGGACACCTGATGGCATGCTGTCACTGGGCTGGAGCAGAGGGGTCCTCCCAGGACAGGAGTTCACCAAGACCGAGTGCTCTGATCCCAGCTCATCCCACCGTGAGAAGCTTCCAGAACGCAGAGTGGATGTGGGTGGAGAGAGATGAAGGTCAAGGCGGATGACGTTCCACATTTCAGGCAGGCACCTGTGCACTGCATTCTGCGTGGGCTGGGAGTTAAGGGTCGGTGGTATCCTCCCCAGGTGCCCAGGGGAGGCAGAGTGGAGGACTTGACTCTGGGATCTTCACCCACACAGATGAAGGGAATTCACACGCAAATGGGCTTTCCTGGTGGCTCCGATGGTAAAGCATCTGCCTGCAATGCAGGAGACCTGGGTTTGATCTCTGGGTTGGGAAGACCCTCTGGAATTCCATGGATGGAGGAGTCTGGTAGGCTACAGTCCATGGGGTTTCAAAGAGTTAGACACAACTGAGCGACTTCACTTCACATACAAATACTCTAGCTTGGGACACAGGGATTTAGGCAAAGTTTTAAGTAGCTGTGCTATGCTGTGCTTATTCTCTCAGTTGTGTCCAACTCTTTGAGACCCCATGGACTGTAGCCCGCCAAGCTCCTCCATCCATGGGATTCTCCAGGCAAGAATACTGGAGTGGGTTCCCGTGCCCTCCTCCAGGAGATCTTCCCAACCCAGAGATCATACTCAGGTCTCTTGCATTGCAGACAGAGTCCTTACTATCTGAGCCACCAGGGAAGCCCATGAATACTGGAGTAGGTAGCCTATCCCTTCTCCAGGGCGTCTTCCCTACCCAGGAATGGAACCAGGGCCTTTGCATTGCAGGCAGATTCTTTGCCAGCTGAGTTACCAGAGAAGCCCTTTAAGTAGCTAAATGGCCCTAGAGTGAGGCGCTGGGATCTGACTGCGACCTGTAGCTTGTGCCTGCCCTGCAGTCCTGGGTGGTTTACCAGTGTGTTTGTATAGGATCGGCCTACACGTTCCAGCTGGTTCTCTCAACAAGTGAGGCTGAGGGTGTGAAAGTGCTCACTGGTGTGGAATAACTGGATCTGCTTTTACCTGGTTTCCACCAGGTTTTCCTAAGATATCCTCCAGAATCGATTTCTAAAACATCCTAAATATCCAGCAGCAGAAATCAAGAGTGGAAGCAATGCTTTGCGTGCATACCTGTCCAGGAAGAGCTGGAGTCACGGGGGTACTGAAACCAGCAAAAGGCAGCCCAGGAGTCTTCTGACGTGTTCTCATTTCTTGCTCTGGAGACAGTCCTGGTGCCTGGTAACTCTCCCTCCTGAGAGTTTTCATGTTTCTTCTCCACTTACCCTTCCTCTAGCTGCTGCTCTGGTGGTGCTCCGGGTCTGGACGACGGTGGGGGTGGAAGTAGGTGCTGCCGCTGGCTGAGTAAGGCCAGGGTCCACAGTATGCAATCAGTCAGGTCCGCTAGGAAGCCCACCTCCCATATGCAGAGTAGAAGAACCTCCAGCGCATCTGCACTGGGCTGAGTATCCCAGCACCAGATACTCATTTGGGTGGACCTTGGAGATGCCCTCTCTGCCCTCAGGTGCCTCCACCTTGGGCAGGATCACTGAGCTGTGTTTGGCAGGGGCTGAGCAGAGACAGGGCCATAGGGCTGGGGAAGCCACTAGGAAGAACCATTTTTGCCACATGAACAAATTAATAAGCGGGAAAACCCCACACAAACCCTAAAGTGCATCTGATCAGCTTTCCAGTGGACCCACTGCCGCCATCAGCTTCTCTGCTGATGCCAACCCATGATCTTCCTGTGCTAGAAAGACCCAGCGTGAGCCCCAGCCCTGCCCAGCCGCTCCAGACACTTTAGGGGACCAAGGACCATCACGAGATGGGTTGGGCCCTGTTTCTTCTGGGCCAGTGGGTGGGTCCTGCCCTGACCTGCTTTTGCCTTGTCTCTGAAATATGGGAATAAAGGATTTTACACTCTCACCTGTGAAGAGGACCAAGTGGGGAAGGTACGGGAAGGCCTGGGAACCACGTGGTTCATGTGGAAAGAGTTGTGGGTCTTCTCCTTCTTCTCCGTGAGGCTGCAGAGCCCAGAGCTGGGTGGGCATCAGGGGTACTGCATGTGGCCTCCTCTACGTGAATCCCAGGTCACTCAGAGCTGTTCTGGTAACAGTACCAGGGACGAATGATCTACCCTTCGTCTCCCCCACAGATCCAGTCCAGGTGCTTCTGTTTTAAGTGTGGCCTGGTGGGACTTCTAAGCTCAAGGCCGATTGGCAGGTGTGCACACGCCCTGCTGACGGAGGGGATGCTCCTTAGAGATTCAGCCGTGAAATGGTGGCTGTCACTTCATGTGTGGGTTCGGAGTCTGCGCTGCTCCCAGACTCTCTCCACACACGTATTTATTCAATAAACCATTTATAGGAAACTGGACTGTCTTTGAAATGAGAGACCGCCTTTGAGTCACTGTCGACAAGCTGTAATTCTGAGAAGCCACACCATTTCTGAATCCAGCATCTGCTCTGCGGTATAGCACCTTGGCATTTAGAGTTTCTAGGAGAATGGAACGTGTCCACCTGGGTTTGCTTTGAGTGGGCTCTGAGAGGGGTGAGAAGGAGGGAGCTGATGCTGTCGGGCCCTGTCCATACCCCTCGGCCTTGCCACTGGGGTCATGGGAACAGCGTCACATACCTTCCCTCCCCCAGGGCCTCTTTTCTGCTGGGGGAGCCATGTCCCTGAGAGCTGCTCCTGGGCCATGATGAATGGCACTCTGCTGCTGGTCCCAGACACCCCAGTCCTGGCAGACTCCCTGGCCGCTTCAGCCCCGGGAGGGGGACAGGTCACTCTGCATTTGGTCCTCATCACCTCCTGGAGCTCCCTGTGGTCTGAGGCCTGATGCCCAAGTGGAGATCTGCTCCTAGAAAACCCTGCTCTTCCCTTCCCTGGCTCACTTCTCCTCTACCCTGAGGATGCACCTCGGTTCACCTTCCAGGAAAACCATATAAAAGGCAGAAAGGAAGGAAACCCGAGCGTGGCCTCCCTCAGGGTCTTTGGCGGGGACAGGCCCCCCTGTCAGCCTCAGGCAAGATGCAGGGGTTGGATGATGCTCTGCGTTTTGTTCCCGTGAAAGGAACATAAACAGTGGAGTAGAGCCTCGGATCAGTTACAAATGGAGAGGAACTTACTCATAACTTCCCATTTTAATTTTTTAAATGCTTACTCTAATGGAGGGTTAAGTTTTTTGATTTTTACTTTTTTAAACTCAGCTGTTTCCTACTTCTGCTTTATAAAATCAGAATTGAGGAGATCTCAGTGTCTTACAGGGAATAGCGCCTACTGGAATTCCACCCCTGAGCCCGAGGGTCAGCAGCTCTGAGGCCCTGCTGGGAGCCCGGGGACTGTGAGCCAGATGGTCAGGTGAGAGCCGCCCTTGTCAGAACAAAACCACAAAGTGATGCCCCCGACCTCATGGTCTGTCTAGTCCAGAGATGATGGAGAACCACAGTCCTTCATTATAATTCAATTCCCAGGCACTCTGAGGAAGTCGAGCCTGTGACAAGGTTTTTGCCTGGACTGTTAGCACCATTACTGATATACACGGTTCATCAGAGATAAGGGACTGTCACCTTCCTGCCACAGGACCAGATGTGCTAACTGTTACAGACATTCAGGAACAGTTGGATAATATCAACTAAAATCTAAAGTGTCCATACCTTTTCACCCAGATATTTAGCCTTGAGATTTCTATAGCTATCTAATCTCTACATCTCATAAATTTAGTCTAGAACCACTTAAAGATACACGAGGAGGTGGTAACCATGACTTTGTAAATAATACCAAAAATTGAAAAAAAAAAAAAGGAATCCACAGGGAACTAGTTAAATGTGCGTGTGTTCAGTCCTTCGTCATGTCTGACTCTTTGTGACCCCATGAACTGTAGCCCACCAGGATCTTCTATGCATGAAATTTTCCAGGCAAGAATACAGGAGTGGTGTGCCATTTCCTCCTCCAGGGGATCTTCCCAACCCAGGGATCTAACCCAGATCTCCTGCATTGGCAGGTGGATTATTTACCATTGAGCCATTTGGGACACCCCGAATAGTTAAATAGATGATGGAATATGGACTATTCTCTAGAATATGGTGCAGTCATTTAGAAGAATGATGTAAGCCAATGTTCACCACATGGAAAAAATTAAGATTAATTACATGAAAAAAGTAAGTGCAGTGTGATAGATTTGCCTACCACTCAAGCCAAATCAACCAATGGATCAGCCCAGGAGGCCCTGCAGCCTTGGGTGGTGTGCGGTGTGTGTGTGAGGATATTTCACCCTGGGCATGTGGGAGGGGTCAGCCAGTCCACACAGTCACCTCCCTGGGGTGCTGGCCTGCGTGTCCTTGGGCAGCAGGGCACCACCCGTGTAAACATGGCTGCAGGTGGGAGAGTGGTCTTCCTCCTGTTTTGAGGTTAGCAGAGAAGTGAGTCTACGGAGCACCAGAAAGGAAACGGAGAGGCTAAGACCCAAGGAGTGGGGCGGGGGGCCTGCCACATGAGATCCCATGACTCTGTCTTGTTCCAGCGTCAGGGGATATGCCCACCTTTGGGAGACACAGGCTGAGCTCCACCTCTGCCCCCACTGCCCCCAGAACTGAGGGACAAGCTCCTTTCTATGCGGGAAATGCTTAATTCAACTTCAGTCCTTTCTCGTACTTGCCGCCCCCTGAGCACTTTCGAACATGTGTCACTTCTGGAGATCAGAAGCTATTTCTGTTTGTAAACCTCTTGCAGATTTCTTGACTCAGCTTGGCTCGTTGCTTGGCAGACTATTCCCTTCTCCTGACCTTCACCTTTGTTTCATGTTTTCTGTCAGTATTGTGTAACATAGTCCTGGCTGCTTAGCTGGCATTTCATAAATGCTTTTGGTGCTGAACCAGTAGACTTACCTTCAAATGACGCAGCGACAGACGAGGAGGGCCAGTGGGTCTGCTGTATGAAAACACTCCCTGTTCAACAGAACTGTCCTTCATTGCTGATGTTCAATGATTTTTACTGCAAAATAGTTTCATGTGTGATGACACTGCACCGTTTATAAGGCCTTTTCACATCTGTGATCACTTATCTGTGGGGACAGGCTCTGGGGAAGGGGACTCTTCCTAACTCACGGTGTGTGTGTGTCTGTGCTAAGTCGCTTCAGTTGTGTCCAACTCTGTGTGACATTATGGACTGCAGCCTGCCAGGCTCCATAGGATTTTCCGGACAAGAATGTTGGAGTGGATTGCCATGCCCTCCTCCAGGGGATCTTCCTGATCCAAGGATCGAACTTGCATCTCTTAATGTTTTCTGCACAGGCAGGTGGGTTCTTTTACTGCAGCACCACCTGGAAGCCCATCCCAACCCATGGAGTAGGGGTCAATTCAGGATTTGAATCCTCTACCACTGGTGCCCCTGGTACCTGTGTCTGAGAAGAAATATAGGGCAGCCTGTGCTCTGCTACAGCTCAGCCCAACATCCCAGCAGCCACACCCGCCACACTCCCTGTGACTCAGGACACACTTGAGTGCTAAAATTGGCTCAATTCACCAGGGCCCAGAAAATTCAGTTGCCCAAGTCCCTGGGGACTCATATTCAAACCTGAAGAGGAAGAAGGAGGTGCCTCCACTTAGAGTGAGAGAGAACTTACTTCTCAGGGTCATAAGATTCAGTTTCAAGATCTTGCCAGAAACGTGGTTCATATAAACCTAGAATCTTGTGATCAAAGCCAAGTTTTCATGTTAAACTTAATAAAAACATCACGTCACAAGAGCAAGCAGCTTTTAGCTCTGAACTGGGATGATCTGAGAAATTATTTCAATAGTTCCACTTAATGTTTGGATTCACCCAGCTGACCAATAGACCCGAACTCTCTCGCATCTTTCCTTTCCATTCACCTGCATTTATGACCTTCTTTTCTGGCCATTGATGGAGTATGTGTAGCCAAACAAGTGCCATGCCCAGCTTAGACACAATCACCACGTTCCTGGTATGTATGTCCTTTGACAAAAGACATCAAGTGTCTTTAGCTAACGGTTGCCATGACAATAACAAAACTGAAAGAAGAGTGTTTCTTGCACACAAGGATGCTTACAATGTAGGCTTCACGTGAGTCATCATCTCTAAAACTTTTGTTAAGATTTAGAGCTGACTATCAGCCAATTGCCCCTTGACATCCATCCATTTTCCCAGTTTTATTTGGCTTGCTGTCCCCTATTCTATCCAGAAGAGTCAAGCTCCAGTTTTCTGAAAAGCCTTGAACATTTGGCTGCTGTATACCAGACTCAGAGGTCACTCCAGGTGGACCCTTCCCAGTTGGTAACAGAAACAAAACCTGTCACACCCCCAGGAGGCTGTCACTTCCCTTCCCGGATCGTTTATAGTTTCACTGCCTTTGGCCAAGCTTCTGTTTTCATTTCTGTAATTACTCAGCCCTTGA
This sequence comes from Aepyceros melampus, assembly GCA_006408695.1. Lineage (NCBI taxonomy): Eukaryota > Metazoa > Chordata > Mammalia > Artiodactyla > Bovidae > Aepyceros > Aepyceros melampus. Next base: position 15,901 of record SJXQ01006140.1, read on the forward strand.
AATTTCAAAATCCTTCGACATTTGCCTTTCTGTCTGGTCACATACCACTAACAAGAGAAGTGAAAAAACATAGGTGAACCTGATAAAGATCAGTAAGTAAGTATACACACATACAACCATACATACATGTAGTAAGCTTTGTGGTCTTACTACAAATGAGAATGGTGTATTGCAGGCACTCAATAAATGCATATTAAATTAATGATTACAAGCACAGAATTAAAATAGACTTGAACACCTGTACAACTCATCAGCCCATTTTGACTTGGCTGCCTTTATCATGAATTCTTTGTAGATCCTGGATATGTGTTTGGAGGGGGTTGACTGGATAGACAATGAGAGAAATAAGAGAATTCAGAACCAGATCCACCTGATTTATGATGAAAGGATCCCCAAAAGGCAGCCATCTTTTCACCAAAGCGCTGTGTAAACTGGTCCTCTAGGTGGAAACATTGAACTTTGACCCCTACTTCATTCACACCATTCCTAGAAACCAGTACCGATAGATCATAGACTGAAATGTGAAAGGCAAAATGATAAACTTTTAGAGGAAAACAGGACAACATTTTTATGACCTTCAATGAAAGTCCACTCCTATGTGCTCCTTTGACATTTGGTGAAATTGGGAGGATCTAAAATGGCTTAACCACAAATCACTTCCCCACTCAGCTCCCATGAATAAGTTCCCTAACAGAACACCTGTCCTCATCAAGGGAACCAGTGCAGCTCCTGCTTCTTCCTGAGTACTGGGTTTCAGTTCCCTTCAACACACAGAGCCATTTAAATAAAACAGTCGCCTTCTCCTGTTGGAACCAAGGAACTCCTCCCCACCTTCTTGATACCACACAGCCAGCTTCCCAACAGGCTCTGCTGGTTCACTCTGATCCTAAGTGCAACCCCTGTGTGGCCCTGCATGGAATGTGAGGTCTTCCCCAGGCTGTATGTGATTAACAAACTGATGGCAATCTCATCTTTCATTATTGGGTGCCATGTGTTTCTCCATCCCCATAACCCTAGGGTGGGAATTCCTTTCTCATCAGCAGAGAAAACAGTAGGCCATTAAAACATCTGACCATCCATCCACCCATCCATCCATCTATCCATCCTCTGTCCAGTTCAGTTCAGTTCAGTCGCTCAGTCATGTCCAACTCTTTGCGACCCCATGGAATGCAGTATGCCAGGCCTCCTTGTCCTTTACCAACTCCTGGAGTTTACTCAAACTCATGTCCATTGAGACCGTAATGCCATCCAACCATCTCATCCTCTGTCGTCCCCTTCTCCTCCTGCATTCAATCTTTCCAATCATCAGGGTCTTTTCAAATGAGTCAGCTCTTTGCATCAGGTGGCCAAAGTATTGGAGCTTCAGCTTCAGCATCAGTTTGTCCAATGAATATTCAGGACTAATTTCCTTCAAGATGGACTGGTTGGATCTCTGCAGTCCAAGGGACTCTCAAGTCTTCTTCTACACCACAGTTCACAAGCATCAGTTATTCAGCCCTCAGCTTTCTTTATGGTCCAAGTCTACATCCATACATGACTACTGGAAAAACCACAGCTTTGACTAGATGCACCTTTGGTGGCAAAGTAATGTCTCTGGGTCTTATTTTGTAATCTAGGTTGGTCACAGCTTTCCTTCCAAGGAGCAAGCGTCTTTTAATTTCATGGCTACAGTCACCATCTGCAATTATTTGGAGCCCCCCCAAATAAAGTCTCTCACTGTTTCCACTGTTTCCCTATCTATTTCCCATGAAGTGATCGGACTGGATGCCATGATCTTAGTTTTCTGAATGCTGAGTTTTAAGCCAACTTTTTCACTTTCCTCTTTCATTTTCATCAAGAAAATGAAAAGAAAACTCTGTAGTTCTTTGCTTTCTGCCATAAGGGTGGTGTCATCTGCATATCTGAGGTTATTGATATTTTTCTCGGCAATCTTGATTCCAACTTGTGCTTCATCCAGCCCAGCATTTCTCATGATGTACTCTGCATTTAAGTTAAATAAGCAGAGTGACAATATACAGCCTTGACATACTCCTTTCCCAATTTGGAACCAGTCTGTTGTTCTATGTCCAGTTCTAACTGTTGCTTCCTGACCTGCATACAGATTTCTCAAGAGGCAGGTCAGGTCCACCTACATATTTTACAATAGCTGTAGTTTTGTTTGTATCTTGAAATGATGTGTTTATAGATGGACTAAGAAAACATCACCCCTACACATGTCCAAGTGTTCCAGTAAGAACGCCTTCAAGGTTCTTGAAAGCTTAATTTCCAGAAATGTAAGGTTGCTGACACACCCAGTGACACAAAGGTGACATGATTGTAGAGCAAAGGTACACCTAACATGCCAGCAAAGAAACAATGAAGACTTGAGAAAGGCCAGCCGGATTCCTACCATCAACAAGATGTTTCTAAAGTGCTAAATGTCCTGAAGAAAGGACATCACAGAGCACCTGCACACAAGGAGCTGTGAATGATGCTCCGGCTGAAGAAACGCTCTCATCCAGTCTCTCAGCATGTTCCACACTGAGGTCCCAAGACAAGGGAGCTCAAATCTGGGATAGCCATGGAGGCTTTGAGATGCAGAAACACACCTGGTGCAGCTGAGTCAATGGGTGAGAAGGCTGACCTGGAGGGACTAGCAATCAGCCTCGGGCTGCTGCTCTAGCTGGACCTTCCTCCTCTACTCCCGAGTGCTGACAAGTTACAGTCTCTGGGTCCCTCAGCTGCCTGCGTCTCCAGTTTGGGACCTGGAGAAATCTGTGCTCCAGCCTGTTATTCCTTCAGCCCAAATTTCTTCTCTACTCCAAACTGTGGAGATTTTAGAGGGGAAAATCTCAAGAGAAAATACTGCACACACTCAAAACAGTAAACATGAAAACTCTGGTGAAGTAGACAACCTTTCAAATTGTTCAATTTGTCTGGTTCTATGGTAAGCTCTGGGAGAAGGCGATGGCATCCCAGTATTCTTGCCTGGAAAATCCCATGGACAGAGGAGCCTGGTGGGCTACTGTCCATGGGGTCACAAAGAGTCGGACACGACTGAATGACTTCACTTTCCCTTTTCACTTTCATGCATTGGAGAAGGAAATGGCAACCCACTCCAGTGTTCTTGCCTGGAGAATCCCAGGGACAGAGGAGCCTGGTGGGCTGCCATCTATGGGGTCGCAGAGAGTTGGACACGACTGAAGCGACTTAGCAGCAGCAGCAGCATGGTAAGCTCTGACAGTTGTCATTTGGTCCTGGGATTTCGGAGGTGGGAAGAGTCTCAATGCTCACACAGTCCTGGCTTGTCAGCCCTGAGTGGACATCAGAGGAAAATGCCTGGAAATCAAATCCTGCTGTATTTGATGACCTCCAGTGATTCTAGCATTGAGGCAGGATTGAGAACACAGAGGTAGGTGCTCCAAATTTCCCTGACTACAGGTGAAGCCAGGAGACTCAGCGACCCCATCAAAGCAGGACTACATGGCCCGCCACCATCAGGAAGACACTGCTGTTGCATTACCCAGGTGAGCATCTTTTCCCCTCCCCAGAATTTCATGTCTCTGCCATAGGGGACTATAAAGAGAGCAGTGGAATCCATCATCTTGCTTTCCATTTTCTTAGGAGACTGTTCAACTATCACAGGGCCAGAAAAGTCCATAAATTTCCAGGGTAAATTTATACCAGAAGCTTGACTACAGAATCACAGAAAAAGCATAAGTCATAGGAAAGAAATTTGATTCTACCCTACTTCACTGAGGATGACACAGGGAAAGAAAATATTTATCAGTTTCTTTTTTACTAAATTATTTTTTCCAGTTTTATTGAGAAATAATTGGCATACTTTACTGTATAAATTTAAATCATACAGCATGATGGTTTGATTTACATGTATTGTGAAATATTTACCATAATAGGTTTAGCTAATATCCGTCTTCTCAAACAGATGCAATGAAAAGAAAAAAAAAGGAAAGATTAATTTCTGTGATGAGAACTCTTAGGACTGACTCTCTTAACTTTCCCATATATCATAGAGCAGTGCTAACTATAGTCATCATGTCATACATTACATCTCTGGTATTTACTTATTCATCTTATAATACCAAGTTTGTACCTTGTGACTACTTTCATTCAATTTCTCTTCCCCCTACCCTCTGGTCACAAGGCGAATCTCTTTTTCTATGAGTTTCTATGAGTTTGTGGAATTTTTATATTCCACATGTAAATGAGTATTTGTTTCTCCCTGTCTGACTTATTTTACTTAGCATAATGCCTCTAAAGTTGATGCATGTTGTCACAAGTGGTAGAATTTCTCCATTTTTACAGGTAAGTACTATTCCATTGTGTGTGTGTGTGTGTGTATGTGTAGAGTGAGAGAGCACTGGGGGCTTGTGTGATCACACATAGGGAGAGGAAACCTGAAGTCTCCGAGTGATGAACAACCCACAGTAAACAGACATCCCACTGATGACAAGAAAGAACCTGATGGTCACAGAGTGATGCCGGGGACCAGAGGTCCCACCCACAACTCTGGACTGTTCTCGATAGAAACTGTCTAGGTACTGAATGACCATCTCCAAGGTGACATCTGCAGATTGTCCCCATCACCCAGAAATGAGACAACAGAAAGCAGAGGAAAGCAGAGGTTGATAGCAACTGCCTCCCTCACTCGAAAAAAACACAAAATTTACCATAAACGCCAAAAGTGACCTTACTGAAGTGAAACCATATGTAAGCTTTTGATGGAACTGGCTAGGGGAAGGAGGTGGTTTTTGAGGCTGGGTTTGAGGCTGCTTAGGTTTTTGAGGCTGTGACCCCAGGGAGAATGAACCAGAAGACCCTTCCATACCGTGCTGGATGCTTACTCTCACACACACTTAGCCACTCTGAACTCAGGCTACACATGTCCCGAGGAGTCATGGTGTTTTCTGCTGGCGCTTCACAGGGCCGCTGTGAGACTGACTGGGACGCTGCTTGGGATGGACTTTGAAGATTCTGAATAGAAGGTAGGTCTGGAGGAGAGAGCCAGCACCCTCCACTTCCTGGGTCTCTCTTCCATGAAGGCTGCCTGATTTCTCCACGTCTACAGGTAGCTCAACCAGTAGAGAATCTGCCTGCAATGCAGTAGACCTGGGCTCGATTCTAGGGTCAGGAAGATCCCCTGGAGAAGGGAATGGCAACCCATTCCAGTATTCTTGCCTGGAAGATTCCATGGACCGAGGAGCCTGGTGGGTTACAGTTCATGGGGTCATAGAGTCAGACACACCTGAGCGACTTTCACTTTCACTTTCTCTGGCCAATCATGCTGATGCAGAGTCCTTCCTGGTGACATACACATTGCTCAGCCAAGATGAATGCCAGCGAGAAGGATTCTGGAAGGTGAGTGGACACATGGCGTCTCCTTCTGATTTTCCCACATTCTTCTGATTGGTAGTGGCTTTGCTATATGTTCCTTATCAGGACCTCCTGTCACAAAATAACTCATGTGAATGGTTACTCTGGTGCCTGGCAGGGTGGGCAGTTTCAGCCATTGTGCTTCCCCTACCAGCCCCCCAACACCCAACCTTCCTTCTCTGATCTGTGGAACATCCACATCCTTCTCAAGTCATTCAAGAGTTTCTGTGGATAGGTGCCTCCCCATCACTTTGACTTTGGGGTGAGTATTTCCCAATCCTTACTCTTCATGTTTGGACCCTATTTCATCACTGCTTGGAGAGAACTCAAACCTGAACTCTAATTTCATCAGCACACATGTACATGCACACACACACACACTGAAGTCAGGGGGGCACTTTAGTCAGTGTTTGGGGCGGGAGGTGAAAGGATTTGCACGAAGAAAGGCCATTGATGTAAAATTAATTACACGGTCCCACCTTCCAAGCACTTCACCCCAAGGCACTTGCTGGGCCACTCAGGGGCCGCCCCATCCCACCCTCTCCTTTACCTCTCAGGGTCTCTGAGACCTTTGCATTTTGAGTACAGAGCAGGTGGAGCCAGCTTCAGACTCACAGCCCTGACCAGCCTACCTTCCCCACCCCGCCCCATCCCCACCCCTTCTCCTGCCCTGCAGCCCACCCAGAACTCTCTTCTCACCAAGAGTAATCCCCTCCGCCCCACGAGAGGAAAGATAGCTCAAGCCCTGAGAGTAACCACCCACGCCGCACCCACTGCCCCACACCCACCTCTTAATCCTACCCCCACTCCGCAGCCCCAGATGAAGAGGGAGATGAGATGAGGGCAGGGCTGGAACTGAGTCTGATCCAGAGGGGCTGCTGTTTCACTCTTTGCTTTCAGATCCTGAGCTGGTCGGGGGTACCTGGAATGACTGCTTCGCCCTGGAAAGTAAAATGCCCTGTTGCTCTGCTCCCTGTGGGGACCACAGGGCTTTCTGCCTAAAACTGGAAACCAAGAAGAGGGCTGCATGAATCCTTTACAAACATGGAGTGACTGGCTGTATTTGTACGTGTTACATATTTAGCAGATTCTAACGGTCCCCGTCTTGATTTTGATCTCCGACAAAGCAGCCCTTAAGACAAGGATTTAGGATCAAGTAGTTTACATGGAAAGTGATTCCAAGAAAAGCATGCTGAGGGCTTGGGGATGTGGGAGAGGAAGTTGGTAAAGACAGGGCCCCGCAGTCAGCCGTGGAAGCCCGGTAACCAGGCGACGGTGCGAGTGGACAGCCTCAGAGCTGCCCCAGGAGGGTGCAGACAGAGAGTAGCCCACCAGACCGCATCTTCATGGTCCCATGAGCATTTCAGACCCCCCCCCACCCCCCGCCCACTGCTCAAGCAGATCAGAATCGGCAAGTGAGTTCTGCTGGTCACTGAGGGAATATGGGCTGGACTCCGACTCCATGTGCTGCCAAGGACCAAGGTGACTTTTCCCCACTATAACAAGCATGCGTATTATTTGCTTCCTGCCTAATGAACAGTCCTCCTATTTAAGAAATAAGACTGTGGCTCAGGGAGGGTAAGCACCTAGCCCCATGCCTCACAGCCAACCGTCATGAGGCCGGGCTGACTCTAACCTCTGATGCTGTGATACAGGTCTTCAGCAATGCCATCGCCCTTTGGCACAAGATGTATCATCTGTGGTCACCCCCAAATCTGGCTGGCCTGGGACTGCTTTGACTGACATGTGAGGCAGGGTAACACCCTGCCAGTCCTGGAACCAGGCTGCGTGGGACTGCAGTTCCCAATTTCCCCCCCCCACCCCCCGCCCACTGCTCAAGCAGATCAGAATCGGCAAGTGAGTTCTGCTGGTCACTGAGGGAATATGGGCTGGACTCCGACTCCATGTGCTGCCAAGGACCAAGGTGACTTTTCCCCACTATAACAAGCATGCGTATTATTTGCTTCCTGCCTAATGAACAGTCCTCCTATTTAAGAAATAAGACTGTGGCTCAGGGAGGGTAAGCACCTAGCCCCATGCCTCACAGCCAACCGTCATGAGGCCGGGCTGACTCTAACCTCTGATGCTGTGATACAGGTCTTCAGCAATGCCATCGCCCTTTGGCACAAGATGTATCATCTGTGGTCACCCCCAAATCTGGCTGGCCTGGGACTGCTTTGACTGACATGTGAGGCAGGGTAACACCCTGCCAGTCCTGGAACCAGGCTGCGTGGGACTGCAGTTCCCAATTTCCTTTTTGAAGTCAGACCCCAGGGGCCACCTGAGACCACCCGGCTTGCTTTAGCCTCCTGGAGAAGGCTTGCAGGCAGCACTTAGAGCCAGTCACGTGGTAAAGGCTTCCTGGCCACAAGTCCAGCAGCCCAAGGAGCACAGCAAAGTGAGGGACCTCAACCGACACCCGAGACCCAGAGGAAGTACTTGGCGGGGACCAGTCAGCCAACAGCTCCGCAAACAAGAACAGACGTTGCCGTCTTCAGCCACACACTCTTCGGCCACAGACTCTGGCATAGTTTACTGCATGCAACAGTCTACTGAAAGGAAACCCAGCCATTTTTTTTTGTTTCAAAGCCACCCTCTACCTGTATATAACTTGGATGAGTAGAATTTGTTTCAGAACTAAAAAAGGTAGTTAAGGAAAGATCGGATAGGGGAATCTTTCGTTTTTTTTTTCAGTTCAGTTCAGTTGCTCAGTCATGCCTGACTCTTTGCGACCCCATGGACTGCAGCACGCCAGGCCTCCCTGTCCATCACCAGCTCCCGGAGTTTACTCAAACTCATGTCCTTTGAGTCAGTGATGCCATCCAGCCATCTCATCCTCTGTTGTCCCCTTCTCCTCCCATCTTCAATCTTTCCCAGCATCAGGGTCTTTTCAAATGAGTCAGCTCTCTTCTAATCAAGTGGCCAGGTATTGGAGTTTCAGTTTCAGCATCAGTCCTTCTGATGAATATTCAGGACTGATTTCCTTTAGAATGGACTGGTTGGATCTCCTTTCAGTCCAGGGGACTCTCAGGAGTTTTCTCCAACACCACAGTTCAAAAGCATCAATTCTTCAGTGTTCAGCTTTCTTTATAGTCCAACTTTCACATCTATAGCCTTGGAAAAACCATAGCCTTGACTAGACGGACCTTTGTTGGCAAAGTAATGACTGTGTTTCTCTTAGCCATCATGCAATTTTGAAGCATCCCCAGGCAAGTCTGCTTTAGCTGCAGGCGATGATGCAGCCAGCCAGGACACGACAGAGTCTGCAGCCCCCATCTGTTCTGAGCCTGGGCTGCTTTGCCAACATGCATTTAGGAGTGGGTTTATCCATCTCTGTCTCCATTTGGAGATGCTTAACCAGGGCCAGGAATAGAAACTGCAGCTGAGAGGCTGGCTGCCATAAGGAGGCCCAAGGTCACTGGTGGCCCAAGGATAATGGTGTCATGCCCTCAAGACAGATGATCGTGCTCAATATCTGTTCAGTCATTGGCTTTCTGGGTCCTCGGGGGAGGACCCAGAAAGGAGGCAAGGCCTTGTCCTCAAGCAGTGGCCAGTGTAGCTGGGAACGCAAAATTCCCATGAGACAAAATTAGGGAGCTGCAGAAGAGGAGAGTTGACTTCAAGACTGACTACAAAGCTACAGCAATCAAGACAGTGTGGTGTTGATAAAGAAACAGATCCGTGGATCCATGGAATGAAAGATAGCACAGCTATGTTGGAAGACAGTTTAACAGTTTATGACAAAATTGCACATACTCTTACCATTCGATCCAACAGTCAGGCTCCTTGGTATTTATCCAAAGGAGTTGAAAACTTAGATCCAGATAAAAATCCGCATGTGAATGTTTATAGCGGCTTTATTCATAATTGCCAAAACTGGGAAGCAACCAAAATATATCTTTCATAATTTAGTGGATAAACAAACTGTGGTACATTCAGAGAAGGTAAATTATTCAGTGATAAAAATAAATGAGCTGTCAAGCCATGAAAAGAGATGGAGGAATCTTAAATGGAAAAGGGAAAGAAGCCAATTTGAAAAATACTACACACTCTTATGATTCCAACTCTATGACACTCTGGAAAAGGCACAGCTGAGGAGAAAGTAAAAAGACCAGGGGTTGCCAAGGGCTTATGAGGGTAAGGGCTGATGGAAGAGAGACGGAGAGATGGAAGGAAGGATGGATACCTGGAGTGCAGGGGATTTTTAGGGCAATGAGAGGATTCTGTGTGATATTGTCACGGTAGATGCATGTCATTAGATATTTGTCAAAGCCCACAGCATGTACAACACCAAGAGTGAGCCCCACTGTACACTATGAACTTTGGTTAATAACAGTATATAAGCGTTGGCTCATCCTTTGTAACATATATATCAAATTAATGAAAGATAATATCAAGAGAGGAAACCAGGGATGGGCAGCAAAGGAGGCCTCTCTGTACTTTCTGCTCCTTTTTCTTTTTTAATATTTGCTTATTTATTTGACTGGGCTGAGTCTTAGTTGTGGCATGTGGGATCTAGTTCCCTGACCAGGGATGGAACCCGGGCCCCCTGCATTGGGAGCATGGAGTCTTAGCCTCAAGACCACCAGAGAAGTCCCTCATTTTCCTATAAACTTAAAACTCTTCCAAAAATGGTGTTATCATTTTCAACAAATAAATAGATGTAGCTATGTATGCAAAAAAGTGAAGTCACTCAGTCGTGTCCAACTCTTTGCAACCCCATGGACCATAGCCCTCCAGGCTCCTTCATCTATGGGATTTTCCAAGCAAGGATACTGGAGTGGGTTGCCATTTCCTTCTCTGAGGGATCTTCTCGACCCAGAGATCAAACCCATGTCTCCCGCACTGCAGGCAGACTCTTTACTGTCTGAGCCACCAGGGAAGGCCATTATGTATGCAGAAGTGAAGGATATACACTAAATTCTCTCTCTGGGAGGCTTATGGTGAGACTTATCATGTCTATTTTCTTCCTTTCCCTGTCTGTATGTTCCATTTTCCTGCAATAAATATACAAAAAAAAAAAAATTAGAGAGCCGATGTGAAAGTGTCCTTCCCTGATTTATGGCAAGGGGAGAAGGAGTTGAGGCTGGGTGCACTGAGATGGTTTCCATGAAAATATTGGGTATTTGGGTTAGTGAAAGAAAATAAAGTTCATGCCTGGGGAAGAAAAACTGAGGTGACATAAAAAGAGCTAGAATGTAAATTGCTGCAGCCAGTGTGGAGAAATGGACAGAGGTTCCTTAAAAACTAAAAGTACAGCTACCATATGATCTAGCATTCCCGCTCCTGGGCCCATATCTGGAAAAGACAAAATTCAAAGAATTGTATACACCGCAATGTTCATAGCAGCACTAGTTACAGTAGCTAAAAAACGGAAGCAACCTAAAAATCCATCAAGAGATGAATGGATAAAGAAGACATCACACACACACACACACACACACACACATGATGTGATATATATATAATGATGTGATATATATATAAATACAATAGCATTCTACTCAGCCATAAAAAAGGATGAAATACTGCTATTTGCAGCAGCATGAAAGAACCTAGAGATTATCATACTAAGTGAAGTAAATCAGGCAAAGAAAGATAAATATCATATGATGTCACTCATATGTGGAATCTTAAAAAATGATACAGCTGAACTTACTTATGAAACAAAAATGGACTCACAGATACAGAAAACAGACTTATGGTTACCAAAGGGGAGGAATAAATTAGAAGCTTGGGATTAAAAGATACAAACTATTACATATATAATAGACAAATAATAAGTTCTTACTGTAGAGCACAGGAAATTCTGCTCAACACTATGTAATGATGTAGATGGGAATAAAATCGAAAAGAGAGTGGATATATGTATATGTATAATTGATTCACTTTGTTGCACGTCAGAAATTAATACAGCATTGTAAATCAACTACACTTTTTAAAAAAAGGAGCGAAGGGCATACGAACAAGCCATGCATAACTAGCTTTGAATGTATCAGTTCAGTTCAGCCGCGCAGTCGTGTCCGACTCTTTGCGACCCCATGAATCACAGTACGCCAGGCCTCCCTNAGGAGCTAAAAAGCCTCTTGTTGAAAGTGAAAGAGGAGAGTGAAAAAGTTGGCTTAAAGCTCAACATTCAGAAAACGAAGATCATGGCATCTGGCCCCATCACTTCATGGGAAATAGATGGGGAAACAGTAGAAACAGTGTCAGACTTTGTTTTTTTGGGCTCCAAAATCACTGCAGATGGTGACTGCAGCCATGAAATTAAAAGGCGCTTACTCCTTGGAAGAAAAGTTATGACCAACCTAGATAGTATATTCAAAAGCAGAGACATTACTTTGCCGACTAAGGTCCGTCTAGTCAAGGCTATGGTTTTTCCTGTGGTCATGTATGGATGTGAGAGTTGGACTGTGAAGAAGGCTGAGCGCAGAAGAATTGATGCTTTTGAACTGTGGTGTTGGAGAAGACTCTTGAGAGTCCCTTGGACTGCAAGGAGATCCAACCAGTCCATTCTGAAAGAGATCAACCCTGGGATTTCTTTAGAAGGAATGAAGCTAAAACTGAAGCTCCGGTACTTTGGGCACCTTATGCGAAGAGTTGACTCATTGGAAAAGACCCTGATGCTGGGAGGGATTGGGGGCAGGAGGAGAAAGGGACGACCGAGGATGAGATGGCTGGATGGCATCATAGACTCAATGGAAGTGAGTCTGAGTGAACTCCGGGAGTTGGTGATGGACAGGGAGGTCTGGCGTACTGCGATTCATGGGATCGCAAGGAGTCGGACACGACTGCGCGACTGAACTGAACTGAACTGAACTGTGTTACAATAAAAAAAAAAGTTCCTACACATCCATGAGAAATATATTAATAAATATACTCACAGGTTCTAAAAGATGAAGGTGCACAGATAGTTTATGTGAATGGATATAAAGCTGGTGAATAGAAACTTGAAGAGAAATTTAATAAGTAACCCGATAAATGAAAAAAGAATTATTTTATAACTGGTTACCAAAAGCAATTTAATTATCTAATGCTGGTAGTTATGGAAGGTGAACATATTTTGTCTGTGGCCACCAGCATCTTTTGAACTATCTTTGTACCTTAGAGGAAGTTGTCAAGTTCTAAGTCCTGCCTCTTAAGGAAAAATACAGAACTCATTTTCCCAAGCTCCTTTGCAACAAGGATATAGACATGTAACTTACAAATACATCCAATTAAGAATTTGATATAGAAGAGGAAATGTGTATTCTTATATTCATCAATCCATGATGGGAGAAAAATGTCAAGGTAAAGTCTGTCTCATTCAAAAAACACCACCTGAGACATGATTCATCTTCACAGAACTTACTTTCTGATGGAGATGACAGCAGAGCTGTACAGCTTTGAGGGCAGCAGAGTTTCCATCATCAACCAGTACACCAGCTTGGCAGGTGGGCTGCAGTGGTGTCTCCTGATCACAACAGAATCTTCTCGGGAACTGATGCATAGTGTGGTGTATGGATCCTTCATGGCTATGGAGCCTCCAAGACATATTTGCTGAACCTCTGGAAGGGCCAATAAGTTCTTTAGTTTGCAACTAAAGACCTTGGTCAACTTAGTGTGCGCATTCATACATCCTTCATGCAAATGTAAATTGCAATGCCCCTTTTGTAAAGTGCTGTAGTATTGAATATCATGTATCAAGATCCATTAAAAACACTCATCCCTGACTCATTAACCCTCTTCTAAGTCTTTATGGTAAGGAAATAGCCCAAAGGAAGGAAAATTGCCCTGTGAATGGACATGATTTAAAATTTCAAAGGATTAGGAACAATCTGAAGGCTCAGCAAGAGAGGACAATTGAGTTACAGTATACCCTTGGTCGGAGAAGGCAATGGCACCCCACTCCAGTACTCTTGCCTCGAAAATCCCATGGATTGAGGAGCCTGGAAGGCTGCAGTTCATGAGGTCACTGAGGGTCAGACACGACTGAGTGACTTCACTTTCACTTTTCACTTTCATGCATTGGAGAAGGAAATGGCAACCCACTCCAGTGTTCTTGCCAGGAGAATCCCAGGGACGGAGGAGCCTGGTGGCTGCCATCTATGGGGTCACACAGAATCAGACACGACTGAAGTGACTTAGCAGCAGCAGCATACCCTTGGTAGTCAATAGAATCGCAGCATTGCTGCATGGTCAGGGCTTACAATACACCATTTTGTTGGAGGGAGGTCAGGGGACTTAAAGCTGCATTTAGGTAGAGTGTGTGCTCTTTTTCCTTTGACTGAGTATTTATTTGAGGCTTTCTGTGGGAAATGAAGAATGAGATTGTGTTTTCTGTGCTCAGTTGCTCAGTCGTGTCTGACTCTTTGCAACCCCATGGACTGTAGCCTGCCAGGCTCCTCTGTCCACAGGGATTCTCCAGGCAAGAATACTGGAGTGGGTGGCACTAAAACCCACCTCAATTATCTCCTCCAGAGCTGCCACTATTGGCAGATATTGCACAGTGAATAAAATAATTGTTAGGAAGCTTATGTAGCAAGGTATGAAAAAATACTCATGGTATCTTGTCAAGGGAATAGAGCAAAGCACAAAATTATATCTATATTGTGACTAAAGTTATATAAAAAAAATGATAATAGTAAATTGAGCCAGGTCTGGAATGAAGCACAGAAAGACAGTAGGATTCATTGAGTGATAGAATCGTCAATAAATATTTTGTTCTTATTTTCTGTGAAGGCCATTTAATGCAACAAATATTTTTATGCTTTACAAAATTATCTTCTAAGTGTTAAAATTACATCTTTTCTTTGACCATGTGTCCGTGATATTGTGGCAGTACTGTTACCTGTTCAGTGAGGACGACTTTGACACCTATTGTTTTTTGGCATAGTTAGATTCAATCTGGACTCTGGGCAACCTGGCTACTCTTGATGTGCATGGATCCATAGGAGCAAAAGAAAAAGGCATCACTCTAGAACATCACTAGCCACATAGGTTTTTCCATCGGAGCTCTAAAAATATAACTGCTCACATAAAATGATGGGGACTGCTGGTTAGAGAGGAAACTGGCAAACCTCTTTGGCATTATCTACTAAAGTTGGAGATATCCTAACACGTGACCCAGAAATTTCACTCCTCGGTATTTACCTTGGAGAAACTATTGGCACATTTGCAGCAGTAAATATGTACAAGAAACTTTATAGTTTATATTCCTATTCACTAAAACTGAAAAAAATGCCAGTGTTCATCAATGGTAGAATGGGTAAAAAAATGAGTAAACGCATGGTGTCATCACATAATACTATATAGCAATGAATGTATACAAACTACATTTAGACTCAACAAAGTGAATGAAGCTCATAAACAAGCAAGATATGTGGTATGACTGTTCATAAAGAGTTTAAAAGTAGGCAAAATTATACTATGCTATTTAGGGATGCATACAGAATTGATGAAACTCTAAAGTAAGGTAAGGAAAAGATGGACTCAAATGTCAAGATAGTGGTTCCTTCTGGGGAGGGCAAGGAGTTGTGTTTGGAAAGAGGCATAGCGGGGCTTCTGGTCTAGCAATGTTCTTCCTTGATTATTGGTATTCGGCAGATTTTTCACTCCTTAATTTCACATTAAGCAGTGGTACATTTGTGTTTTGCACTCCTTTCTTTGTGTACAGGATAGTTGATGTTCTGAAAAAAGAAAGAGTGGAGACACTCATGTGTCAGTGAGCCAGTTAAGAAGACATTTCTTCTAGAAACAGAAACCGCTTTCAGTTCATCCAAGTAGAAGTTGGAGAGTGGAGGAGTTTGTTGAGACCTTGATTAATGAAATGGAGCCACCGCCAGGATCTATTTATCCAGGTGAATGGTTCAGAAACAGTACTTAATAAATAAATGTAAGCTTTTGAATTCCCCAAAGCAAGGTATCAGATGGATCACCAGGAACTGTGCCTTTGAAAAGCTCCAGGCAGTGGAAATGAGAGCCCTCTGGAGGCTGGTGCCCCAGGAGAAGGAGATCTCTTTAAGCTTGGGCCACAGGCTTCTCCAGACAACAGAGAAGTTGAGGTTGCAGCCTCTGGATCCGAATTAGGGTTGCATTGCCCATCACTGTCATGGATGCAGGCATGTGTGTTAACTGACCAATCCCATAGGGCTTGGTGGCCATTGAAACTGATCTGAGATGAAGGAGAAAAGGATCTCAGGGACTGCCAGCCTGAAGACAGGACATCAACAATTTTAAATGGAACCTAGAATGACAGAATAGTAGGAAGAGAGTTTTCAGTACATCTTGCCGCGACCAGTGAGGACACCTGGCTCACTGCCCTGCTTATAAATTTCTACCCTGGAAAATTTAAGGGAAGGCTATTGAACCCTCCTCAAACTGACTTGGAAAGCAAATACTGAGCAATTTGCTCCTTGATAGGTCAACATCAACTGGATGGTCTGCCCTAAACTAAACAATCTACCAAGAACCCCAAGTTTGTATTGCTTACCTGTGCATTTGAAATCTATTGTCTGGGCTACTTACAAATCTGTAGGAATGGAGGTGAATTTATACATTCTTGTCTGGTGGAGATGCAAATAATTTCTATCTGGTGGAAAAGAATCCCAAAGGTTATGATATGGCCTTTTGTACATTAACTAGTTTTGTGTATAACTCAGGAATTTTACACCAGCATTGTCAAAAAATACCTAGTTTATTAAATGCTTTTTGTGCTCAGTTACTCAGTCACATCTGTCTCTTTACAACCCTATGGACTATAGCCTGCCAGGCTCCTCTGTCCATGGAATTTTCCAGGCAAGAATACTGGAAAGGGTTGCTATTTCTTCCTCCAGGGGATCTTCCCAACCTGGGGATTGACCCTGTGTCACTTGTGTCTCCTGCATTGGCAGGCTGATTCTTTAACACTGCGCCACCTGGAAAGTCTCAAATGCTCTTTGGACAAGTTTTTAAATAAATTGGAAGTGAAAGTGAAAGTCACTCAGTCGTGTCCCACTCTTTGCAACTTCATGAACTATACAGTCCATGGAATTCTCCAGATCATAATACTGGACCGGGTAACCCTTTCCTTCTCCAGGGGATCACCCAACCCAGGGATCGAACCTAGATCTCGCGCATTGCAGGTGGATTCTTTACCAGCTGAGTCAGGAGGGAAGTCTAAGAATCTAGAGTGGGTAGACTATGCCTTCTCCAGCAGATCTTTCTGACCCAGGAATTGAACCGGGGTCTCCTGCATTGCAGGCAGATTCTTTACCAAAGACAGCCTTCAGAATGGGAGAAAATAATAGCAAATGAAGCAACTGACAAAGAATTAATCTCAAAAATACACAAGCAACTCCTGCAGCTCAATTCCAGAAACATAAATGACTCAATGAAAAAATGGGCTAAAGAACTAAACAGTTCTCCAAAGAAGACATACAGATGGCTAACAAACACATGAAAAGATGCTCAACATCACTCACTATCAGAGAACTGCAAATCAAAACCACAATGAGGTACCATCTCACGTCAGTCAGAATGGCTGCTATCCAAAAATCTACTAACAATAAATGCTGGAGAGGGTGTGGAGGCAAAGGGAACCCTCTTACACTGTTGGTGGGAAAACTAGTACAGCCACCATATGGAGAACAGTGTGGAGATTCCTTAAAAAACTGGAAATAGAACTGTCATATGACCCAGCAATCCCACTGCAGTGCATATACACCAAGGAAACCAGAGTTGAAAGAGACACGTATACCCCAATGTTCATCGCAGCACTGTTTACAATAGCTGGGACATGGAAGCAACCTAGATGTCCATCAGCAGACAAATGGATAAGAAAGCTGTAGTACATATACCTAATGGAATATTACTCAGCCATTAAAGAATATATTTGAATCCATTTTAATGAAGTGGATGAAACTGGAGCCTATTATACAGAATGAAGTAAGCCAGAAAGAAAAACACCAATACAGTATACTAACACACACATATATATATATATGGAATTTAGAAAGATGGTAACAGTAACCCTATATGCAAGACAGCAAAAGAGACACAGATGTATAGAGCAGTCTTTTGGACTCTGTGGGAGAAGGTGAGGGTGGGATGATCTGAGAGAATAGCACTGAAACATGTATATTAAATATATGAAACAGATCGCCAGTCCAGGTTTGATGCATGAGACAGGGTGCTCAGGGCTGGTGCATGGGATGACCCAGAGGGATGGGATGGGGAAGGAGGTGGGAGGGGGGTTCAGGATGGGGAACACATGTACACCCATGGCTGATTCATATCAATGTATGGCAAAACCAATACAATATTATAAAGCAATTAGCCTCCAACTAAAATAAATACATTAAAAAATAAGAAAATGGAAGAAATGATAAAAAAAGATTATTTACCAACTAAGCTATCAAATTCCTAAGGAAAAATAAAAGGAAGCTTCATGACAGACCATGTGAATCGGTTAAACAAGCTACAAATTGAGAGGGAATATCAGCCAACCACATATCCAGCTAAGACTTATATCTTAAATACACATAAAAATAAAAATTCAACACACACAAAATCCCTCAAATAATCCAACTAGAAAATAGGTCAAAGTCATAAACATATATTTCACTGACAATGGTAAATAAGGACATCAAAAGATGTTCACCATCATTAGCTATTGGGGAAATTAAAATAAATCACAATAAGATATTACTATACACCCATCAGAATGGTGAAAATAAAAATTAGTGACAGCACTAAATGTTGGTGAGGAATGCAGAGAAGCTGAATTACTCTTACATTGGTGGTGAGAAAGCAAAATGGCACAGCCCTCTGGAAAACAGGTTAGTAGATTTTCAGAAAACTAAACACACAAATACCATAAGATGTAGCAATTCTATTCCGGGGCATTTACCCCAGAGAAATGAAAACATATATCTAAATGAAAACTCATCCATAAATGTTCATAGAGGTTCATAGCATTTGTGTACCCATAACATTTGAGTTCATAATAGCCCCAAACTGTAAATAGTCCAGAGTTCCTTCACTGGCTGATAATTCAACGAACTGTGACACAGCCTTACCATAAAATACTACTCAGCCAAAAAGAAAGAGAAAGCTATTGATACATGTGGCAATTTGGATTAATCTCTAGGGAATTATGCTGAGTGAGGGGGAAAAAAAAAAAAGCCAGTCCTAAATGGTTACGTACAATATGATTCTATTTATTTAACATTAAATGTTAGCAGTTAACATTTCAATATTCAATACATATATTTTAACATTATGAACTTTTAACATTCAATTTTATTTAACCTTCTGTGTTTTACATTCTTTAATAAATCTAAACATTTATTTAACTTATTTAATATAACATTTTAGGAATAGAAAACAGATTAGTGATTTTCAGGGTTAGAGATCAGGAGGGTAGGTGGCAACACTTGGCAACTAGAGAGGAGCCCCCACTTACCGTATCTAGAGAAGAGCCAGAGCAGCAAAGAAGACCTAGCACAGCCAAAAATAAAAACAAACAAACAAAAAAGATAGGAGGGCTATTTCTTACAGTAAAGAAACTGTTCTGTGTTTTGCTTGGGGTGGTGGATGCATGAACCTACAAATGTGATAGAGGATATGGCAACCCACTCTGGCCTGGAGAATCCCATAGACAGAGGAGCCTGGCAGGCTACAGTCCATAGAGTCGCAAAGAGTCGGATATGACTTAGCACAAAACACACACATACTAACGAGTACAACAGAATAAGAATTCCTGGTGGTCCAGTGGCTAGGACTTGGTGCTTTCACTACCAGAGCCCAGATTTGCTCCCTGGTCAGGAAACTAAGATGCTGCAAGAATACAATTATCTCAACTAACATTTCAGCCAAAATAGACTCTTGAGAGTCCCTTGGACTGCAAGGAGATCCAACCAGTCCATTCTGAAGGAGATCTGCCCTGGGATTTCTTTGGAAGGAATGATGCTAAAACTGAAGCTCCAGTACTTTGGCCACCTTATGCGAAGAGTTGACTCATTGGAAAAGACTCTGATGCTGGGAGGGATTGGGGGCAGGAGGAGAAGGGGATGACAGAGGATGAGATGGCTGGATGGTGTCACTGACTCCATGGGCGTGGGTCTGGGTGAACTCTGGGAGTTGGTGATGGACAGGGAGGCCTGGCATGCTGCGATTCATGGGGTTGCAAAGAGTCAGACATGACTGAGCGAATGAACTGAACTGAACTGAACTGAAGTGACTTAGGACACTGCATGTCCTTTAACCAGTTTTTTTGTTTCATTGTGCACTGTCTTCGGCCTATTGATTTGTAAATGAGCTTTATGTATTAAGGCTCTTAACCCAATATGCAACATTTTTTCCAAATTTTTATTTTTTTCATTTATATTTTGTGAAAGATCTTTATTTTTTTTAACACAACTGTAAAAATTATATATTATACATTGCATGCCTGCTCAGTCCATGGGATTTCCCAGGCAAGAATACTGGAATGAGTTGCCATTTCCTACTTCAGGGCAAATATTTATCTTAATTAAAAAAATTTAATGTACAAATACATCTTTGTATATTCAAATTAAACTATTTTTTGTAGCTTCTTCCTTTTGTTTCAAGGTTATTAAGTCCTTTCTCATCCCAGTGACTGAATAATAGTTAACTTTGTCATTCATATTTATTTTTCATAATTTTATACTTTCATTTTTTTTACATTTAGCTCTCGAATCCATCTGGATTTGGTGTAAATTGTAAAGAATAGATCTGACAACTTTTCTTATTGTTTACTATTTGTCTCACCACTATTTTTGGGGAAGCTAAGTGTTTCTTACCAAACTTTAAATGTCGATTTTCTCAGATACTAAATTCTTGTGTGTTTGAGGATTGCTTTCAAAGATCTCTATTCTGTTCCATTGTTCTGTTTACTGTTGCAGTGGTCTCACTTTCATTGATTGTATTGATGAATTTATTTATATATTATAATATATAATTATATATATTATATTTTACATTGCCTAGAAATTTAATCCTTCATTTTTTTACTATTCATTTAAAAGTTCTCCTGACTATTTTTGCCATTTATATATTGAATATATTTGCCAATATATTTCACAGATTTTTTTTTTTTGCTGACTCAAGCATCCAACTAAATGCATATGTAGATATAATCTGTGCTTAGATTTCTTTCAGTTCAGTTCAGTCGCTCAGTTGTGTCTGACTCTTTGCAACCCCATGAACCACCACATGCCAGGCCTCCCCATCTATTACCAACTCCCAGAGTTACCCCAACTCATGTCCATTGAGTCAGTGAGGCCATCTAACCATCTCATCCTCTGTCATCCCCTTCTCCCCCTGCCTTCAATCTTTTCCAACATCAGGGTCTTTTCAAACGAGTCAGCTCTTCGCATCAGGTGGCCAAAATATTGGAGTTTCAGCTTCAACATGAGTCCTTCCAGTGAACATCCAGGACTGATTACCTTTAGGACAGACTGGTTGGATCTCCTTGCAGTCCAAGGGACTCTCAAGAGTCTTCTCCAACACCACAGCTCAGAAGCATCAATTCTTCGGCACCCAGGTTTCTTTATGATCCAACTCTCACATCCATACATGACCACTGGAAAAACCATAGCCTTGACTAGATGGACCTTTGTTGGCAAAGTAATATCTCTGCTTTTCAATATGCTGTCTAGGTTGGTCATAACTTTCCTTCCAAGGAGTAAGCGTCTTTTAATTTCATGCCTGCACTCACCATCTATAGAGACTTTGGAGCCTCAAAAAATAAAGTCAGGCACTATTTCCACTGTTTCCCTATCTATTTGCCATAAAGTGATGGGACCAGATGCCATGATCTTTGTTTTCTGAATGTTGAGCTTTAAGCCAACTTTTTCATTCTCCTCTTTCACTTTCATCAAGAGGCTCTTCACTTTCTGCCATAAGGGTGGTGTCATCTGCATATCTAAGGTTATTGATATTTCTCCCAGCAATCTTAATTCCAGCTTGTGCTTCATCCAGCCCAACGTTTCTCATGATGTACCCTGCATGTAAGTTAAATAAACAAGGTGACAATATACAGCCTTGATGTACTCCTTTTCCTATTTTAAACCAGCCTGTTGTTCCATGTCCAGTTCTAACTGTTGCTTCCTGACTGGCATACAGGTTTCTCAAGAGGCAGGTCAGGTGGTCAGGTATTCCCATCTCTTTCAGAATTTTCCACAGTTTATTGTGATCCACACAGTCAAAGGCCTTGGCATAGTCAATAAAGCAGAAATAGATGTTTTTCTGGAACTCTCTTGCTTTTTTGATATCCATAGGATGTTGGCAATTTGATCTCTGGTTCCTCTGCTTTTTCTAAAACCAGCTTGAACATCTGGAATTTCATGGTTCACATATTGCTGAAGCCTGGCTTGGAGAATTTTGAGCATTACTTTACTAGTGTGTGAGATGATTGCAATTGTTCAGTAGTTTGAGCACAATTTCTTTAGCTGCTGATTATAATAGGGAATATCTATTGAGTGATTTGTGCCAGGCACTGTTCTAAGTGTTTTTATTGCATCAGATCATTTAGTGCTTAGCAGTGACCCTATCAAGAGGGTACTCTTACTGTGTTTTAGGGAAGAGGAAATAGAGGCATAGAGAGGTGAAGTAAACTTGCCCAAGGTCACAAACTTAGCCTGTGGCTCAGCTAGCTGTCACTCAAATACCAAATCTAGGTATTTTGGCTCCAGAGCTCACTATCTGTCACTTTAGCAGGGGTTAACATTATCTTGGAGTAGGCAAAGGCACCCCACTCCAGTACTCTTGCCTGGAAAATCCCATGGACAGAGGAGGGTCGCTGAGGGTCGGACACGACTGAGCGACTTCACTTTCACTTTTCACTTTCAAGTATTGGAGAAGGAAATGGCAACCCACTCCAGTGTTCTTGCCTGGAGAATCCCAGGGACGGGGGAGCCTGGTAGGTTGCCATCTATGGGGTCGCACAGAGTCGGACACGAATGAAGTGACTTAGCAGCAGCAGCAGCAGCAACATATCTTGAATTTTTTTTTGCTTTAAATTGGAAATATTAGTATAATGTGATAAAACTTTGAGATACCACGATGACTAAAAACACTGTTCAAATCAGCTTTATTTGCATATTCTATGGCAATATATTGTCTCCCTTTCAAGTGATGAAAGATGCAATTTTCTTTAAATTATAAAATAGTGCTAAGAGTACTGAATCTTAATGAAAGAGAAAACAAAAGGCAGTGAACTATTACCAGAAGGGTCTTGGGCTGGGCAACAGGGAAAAAAGGCTTCTAATCCTTGTTTTGTTTCTAACTAGCTTTCCCCAACCCCCAAAATATCTTTCCAACTAGTCTGTAACTCTGTTTAAAATTTCACTATTAGAGATTGATTACTCCAGGTTAACGCTCTAATGAAACTGATTCTAGTGACATAATACTTGCCAGGGTATTGATTATCTGCACTAGTGTAATTTCACTTGTTCCTAACCAGGAAACTAGCCCTGAGATAATAGGAGGTGCTTTGTGCTTTTGGCCCGCAGGGAGATAGGAATAGAAGGCACTGCTACTTTGGAGCCTGGAGAGAAGGTACGTGGGGTGGGAGATCACAGCTGACAGAAGCAGGCAATTTGAGCATAGCCTTAGGTGACAGAGGCTTCCCTGCTGGCTCAGACCATAAAGCGTGTGCCTCCAATACGGGAGACCCGGGTTCGATTCCTGGGTCAGGAAGATCCTCTGGAGAAGGAAATGGCAACCCACTCCAGTACCCTTGCCTGGAAAATCCCATGGACTAGAGAGACTGGTATGCTACAGTCCATGGAGTTGCAAAGAGTCAGACAGGACTGAGCGACTTCACTTCGTTTCCTTTTGGTGACAGAGGGTGGTGAGAGAGGAGATTGGGAGGAGGAAGAGGGTCCGTGGTCCATGGAGAGGATGTGGGGAGGGCCTCCTCTACTCAAGCTTTTCCCAAGACTAGTACTCGGTATAGCTGAGTATTCTAAAAGGAGGACTTCTTCTGGGATCAGGGAGGGAGGGAGGGAAGGTGAAGAGTCCACTCCCTTGACATTCACCCAGAGGCTCTGAGGTTCACTGGAAAACATGCATGAGAACCTATGTCTAAGGGCATGCAAGCATACATACACAGCACCATAAAAGTTGACAGCATTTTAGACTTTCCTTAGAATCTCAGGCCTGTGAATTTCTTCAACAAATTTCTTGGAACACTGTGTCTTTACCAAACCTTCCCCTCTTTGTCACTGCCACAGTTGTGCACACCTTGGATTCCAATATCAGGGATAAAAGGTGTAACTCATTTTTCATGTAAATGCTTACTAGCTCACGCAGACATTTTCATTTCTTTTGTGTTATGGGGTTTGTGAGTGGAAAAATTTAAGTGGTTTTGCTGACTGTCTGAGCAATGAATGCTTATTGTAAAAAAATCAATGACATAGAAAAGAAGAAAGTGAAGTTCTCTTCTTACCCTATCACATTGTAGTGGGTCTCTTCTAGATTTTTCAAAATTGTATCACACTGTTCTTTCATCAGCATTTTTACTTAACATAATACTGCGGACACCTCTTTGTCTCAATAAATGTAGAAAAACTCCATCATCTTTATTAGTGGTCCCGTAGTATTCCACTATATTTGCTGTACCATAATTTATTCAACAAACCCAGTTGGTGGATATTTAGGTCATTACAATTTCTTTCTATTATACATTATCCTTGAACTGATTGCTCCTAAAATATTAATTTCCTTAGAAAGTACTTGCTAAGCCAAATCATACACATATTAAATTTTACTATATGTTTTTATATCTCCCATTCTTATTTATATCTTTTGCTGTGACTTTTGGTGGTGTTCAGCTTTTATCAGGAAGCATTTTAAACTTCTCCTATTGTTCTTGGTTGCATCTCTCAATTTGTGGAACATTTGTTAGGTTAATAGGGAACTTGAGAGGTTTTCAAATTTTCTTTAGCTCTTAAGGAAGTCTTTCTAGGAGATCAGATAACAAGTTCTGGCATGTGAGAAATGTACTTGAAAGGACTACCACAACAAAGGAGTGAAGCTCTATATGTTTGGAGTTTGTTGTCTTATAAATAAATCTTTCTCAAGAATGTTTCCAGTACTCATGTATGGATGTGAGAGTTGGACCATAAAGTAAGCTGAGAGCCAAAGAATTGATGTTTTTGAACTGTGGTGTTGGAAAAGACTCTTGAGAGTCCTTTGGACTGCAAGATCCAACCAGTCCATTCTAAAGGAGATCAGTCCTGGGTGTCCTTTGGAAGGACTGATGCTAAAGCTGAAACTCCAATACTTTGGCTACTTAATGCAAAGAACTGACTCTTAGAAAAGACCCTGATGCTGAAAAGATGGCAGGAGGTGGGGATGACAGAAGATGAGATGGTTGGTTGGCATCACCAACTTGATGGACATGAGTTTGAGCAAGCTCTGGGAGTTGATGATGAACAGGGAGGCCTGGCATGCTGCAGTCCATGGGGTTGCAAATAGTCAGATATAAGACCATTTTGGTGAAAATGAGTTAGGAGAAAAGTATCCCTCTTTTAGGCTTGATTATTTTGAAACACATAATTGAATCTTGTTCAGAGCTTCTGAGACCAATGACTGCCCTTCTCCTCTGTGCTGCACACAAAGTCTTGAGTGTAATCTCTTCCCGGACCACTTAGCTGAATCTTCTTCCTCAGTTCCTATTATACCTTTAAACCTCACCAAACTTAATAAATGAGAGCTGGAGACTAGGAGAAGCTCAACCAAGATTATATGGATGGCACCTGGCAAGATCTTCTGACCCCACTCAAAGAGTAGCAGCATAAGGTCAGAGCAAATCAGAACTCATTATGCTCAGTTCATGGACTGCAGGTTGAGCTGGACTAGTTGAGAATCAGGCCATGGTACTTATTGTAAAATCAATAGGAGAAGGGAGAAAAAAAGAACTTGAAAATGTGCTGAGTCAGAGGAGGAGGATCTTCAAAATCCCAACCAGAAGATTGATCATACTTGACAGTGTCGAGGTGTGGCTGCTGAGGAAATTCACAAAATCAGCTGATGGGAATCCAACAAATATGTGCTTAACATCAACTGCATCTTCTTTCCTCCCAAGCAGACTTGACAAGTCTATGCATCTTTGTTTCTTATGACCCTTTTCCTTTCTCTTCTTGTTCTTCCTCCCGCCCTCATTCTTCCTATTCTCTGTGTGTGCTTAGTTGCTCAGTCATGTCGTGAACTGTAGCCTGCCAGGCTCCTTTGTCCATGGGATCGCCCAGGCAAGAATATTGGAGTGGCTTGCCATTTCCTACTCCAGAGGACCTTTCCAACCCAGGGACTGAACCCGTGTCTCTTGCATCTTCTGCACTGGCAGGCAGATTCTTACCACTAGTGCCACCTGGGAAGCTCTCTTCCTTCTCTAAGCACTGCAAATCCAGCGGCAGATGAGACCTGCACCACTTCTTCCTCTCTGTGAATACATTCTCCCTTGCATACCAACTGTCTCAGGCTTTCACCATGCTAGAGAATTTCTTCTTTCCACTTTGTCCTCCCTTTTGGGGGATCGTCTATGCCAAAGTAAAGAATTCCTTAGTATGCATTCACTCTTTAACCAGACTTTGTCACTAAAGCCTTTTCTGAAAGCATAGTTTCAAATGTCCCAAGGGATATATGATGGCCATTCCAAGATATTCAGCACAGAAACAGCTTCATGTGTGAGAACTCTCCCAGTCATGTGGATTGGTGGATGTGGATGTGGATTCCTTTGGCCTTTGATGAAAGTTGAAGAGGACCACACTTTTCTTTCTCCTTGTTAGAGTGTAAGTACATGATCTAGGTTTAGCCAATAAGATTGGCCAAAAAATGCAAAAGGAACTTTGATTTTGGAGAGTGGGAGGCAAGAACCCAACTCAGTTAGAGATTAATCATAGCAGCAGGGGCGACATGAAGTTTCTGTGAATGCAGTGACTACCCCAGAGTGGGGTGCCAGTGGTGATATCTTCACTAGATAATTTCTTGGGCAAAACCTTAGCCATGTTCCATGATTCCGAGTTTCTTCAGTTCCTACCAGGTTCTCAGCCTAGTTCTCCACTCTCCCTGTCTTGAGTTATTCAATATTCTTCCAAAACACCTTTTTCTGCTGAAGTTAGCCAGAGTTGGCCTCCATCGTTTGCCGTTAAGAATACTGCCCTCATCACTGGGCAAGGTGCCTTCTCAGTTGTATCCTCCTTTAGCTCTTTGCCAGAGTTTAAAGTAAATCCTCTCTCTCCTGAAATGTCTCTTATATTGCCTTTAGCGACCATACACTTTCTGAATATTCTCTTTTCTCTCTCACTGCTCCTTCTCTATCATTCTCCATCATTCTGCCCTGGCTCTTCATTTCTCTGTTTAAGGTGTCCCCAAAGATTCACCTCTCCCCTGACCTCAGTGAATCTTTAAACTTAGCCTGTAGTCCATGCTCCACAATAAAGACCCAGTGCAGACTCGTAAATAAATAAAATATTAGAATATATGTATGTATATATCATTGACAACTGATTTGCTTAGCGTCCTCCAACATCAGTGAATCTTGGATCATCTGTATAAAAACTGCCTATTGTACCTGTGACAATGCACATTCTTTGACCCTGTCCCAGAGCTAATGAATCAGAATGGGAAAAGAGGGGAAGGCTCAGGAATCTGTATTCTATTGAGTCCCCCCAGAAGATTTCTACATTCATAATTGTCTGAACTCTGCACTCTTGCAATCAATTTACCCCAGTGAGGATCAGCAGCTTCCCATTATAAGCCTTAGAAAGAAATGTGTCTAGGTCTGAGCTAAGCAAGAGGGCTTCCACGGCCTAAACAAACATGCACCTCCTCTATCCAGCTCTTGCCACTAATCTGGACCTCACAGTCCATATGCCCTGTCTTCACCATAGCCTGTGCAAAGACTCTGATGGCTTTTCACATGCTGAGAGCATCTGCTGTTGCTCATGGCACTTTTGTAATTGTAGCTCAAGAGAAAATCTAAGAGTGATAACACCTTGAGCCCTGCTCCTTGGACGCTAAACAATGAAATGAAAACCCTCAGCTTTGCACTCCACCTCCCTCCTGACCAAACACCAACCAAAACCACAAACAGTGGCTTCTCAGTGAAGTTGCAGGATAGCAGGTGACTGAAGTGAGTGAGTGAGTGTGTGTGTGTGTGTGTGTGTGTGTGTGTGTGTGTGTGTGTGTATTCAGGCACCATCTGCTGCATGCAATATAGATGAGAACTCCCCTGTGAGTTAAGCTGGAGCTTAGGCTTTAGGACAGGGGTTTTCTACCTTAGCTGCTTGTTAGAATCACCTGGGCAGCTTGAAAACGTCCTTAGGCCCAGGCTGTATCCCAGACCAGTAAAGCCAGGAACTCTTGAGATGAGACTTTGCATCCAAACTTTTTAACAGCCCATGGCCATTCCACTGTGTGGGCAAGTTGTAAATCCTCTGCTCAAGGGAGAGTTAATGTACTAGTTAACCCATAGAAAATAACAGCCTCCACTCACTGTTACCATTATCAGATGGAAACCAGGACATCTCACAATGAAGCACCTACCTACTGAAAAATGCAGAATTCTGACACTATTGACTGTAAACCCATGGCTTTCTCAGTCCCAGGTAAAGCATTTCACCAGTAGAACGCTAATTCTGTTAGACAACTGAGCTATACTATTGGTGCTCTGAACAGCACTTTCCTTAGTAAAATGGAAAAAGCCTTTTGTCAGAGAGGTTACATGAACCTGACTGGCTGTCAGGGCTCTCCTCTTGACCTGTGGATTCACAAATTCATGTGTATGTGCATGTGTGTATTTTTATATGCTTTGTCTTCAAAGTGTTACTGAATTTGACAGTAAAAGCAAGGAAGGAGTAATGCAGTGCTATCAGTCTTGTCTCTTTCTACTTTAATAATGATTTTTCCATGGCATCATGGTATTTAATAAGCACTTTTTATTAAATACTATATGGATATTATCTCACTGAATTTCAACAGCTCTGAGATAGGTATTATTTTCAATCTATAGATGAGGAAATTGAAGAGCATAGAGATTAGATTTGCCTGAAGTCCATTTGAATCTAAATCTATCTGACTTCAAAGTCTAGGCTCTTAGCCATATTATACTGCCTCTGAGAGCATTTTTGTGATCATCCACCTGCTCCTTAGCCAATGTCAAATATTAATAAAATGTGCTTTTTACCTTAAGGAATACCAGAAATTATCTTTACAGATCAGACCCACAATGACAGTTTATACAGCTCTGTTTATAGACAATGATCTCAAGTTTTAGACAATGATCAAAGTTGCTAAGGTAGTCTGTGTCCAAACTGGATGCTTAATAAATATTTGTTGATGAATGATTAGTTAGTGTTAATTGCTCAGTCATGTCATGGACAGAGGAAGCTGGCAGACTACACAGTGCATGGGGTTGCAGTAGGTCATAAAAATCACGAAATCAGTCCAGATTGGTATTGCAATAAAGTCTCAACTACAGATTTCAGAGGCTAGTCTACATGGCAGCAACCTTACTTTTGTTCTCTGGTAGTAGTAGTAGTGAAAGTTGCTCAGTCATGTCCAACTCTTTGTGACCCCCATGTACTATACAGTCCATGGAATTCTCCAGGCCAGAATACTGGAGTGGGTAGCCGTTCTCTTCTCCAAGGGATCTCCTGGGATCGAACCCAGGTCTCCCGCATTGCAGGTGGATTCTTTACCAGCTGAGCCACCTAGACGGCTTGATAATTTGTCTGACTCCTTCCCCCTCACTCCCAGAGAACCACCTATTGTAAATATTGAAGGTTTGCCATTGTTCAGAATCCTATAATTTTATTTCAGTGACAGGGAATCACATTGAGGCTAAGCCTATAGCTTTTAAACAGTATTATGTGAACTTTCGGGAGAACACAAAGACTTTCCAAGGGAATATCATCACAGATTAGGAACTACCTTTTGTAAATTTTCTGAACTGATTCATCTGAAAAATGTTCTTTTGGTCCTCTGTTTCTGTTTCTTGTCTCACGATTCAGTTCAGTTCAGTCGTTCAGTCGTTCAGTCATGTCCGACTCTTTGCGACCCCATGAATCGCAGCACACCAGGCCTCCCTGTCCATCACCAACTCCCGGAGTTCACTCAAACTCACGTCCATCGAGTCGGTGATGCCATCCAGCCATCTCATCCTCTGTCATCCCCTTCTCCTCCTGCCCCCAATCCCTCCCAGCTTCAGGGTCTTTTCCAATGAGTCAACACTTCACACGAGGTGGCCAAAGTACTGGAGATTCAGCTTTAGCATCATTCCTTCCAAAGAACACCCAGGACTGATCTCCTTTAGAATGGACTGGTTGGATCTTCTTGCAGTCCATGGGACTCTCAAGAGTCTTCTCCAACACCACAGTTCAAAAGCATCAATTCTTCAGTGCTCAGCTTTCTTCACAGTCCAACTCTCACATCCATACATGACTNTAGCATCATTCCTTCCAAAGAACACCCAGGACTGATCTCCTTTAGAATGGACTGGTTGGATCTTCTTGCAGTCCATGGGACTCTCAAGAGTCTTCTCCAACACCACAGTTCAAAAGCATCAATTCTTCAGTGCTCAGCTTTCTTCACAGTCCAACTCTCACATCCATACATGACTACTGGAAAAACCATAGCTTTAACTAGACGGACCTTTGTTGGCAAAGTAATGTCTCTGCTTTTGAGTAT
Organism: Aepyceros melampus; assembly: GCA_006408695.1. Taxonomy (NCBI): domain Eukaryota; kingdom Metazoa; phylum Chordata; class Mammalia; order Artiodactyla; family Bovidae; genus Aepyceros; species Aepyceros melampus. The sequence continues at coordinate 45,949 of SJXQ01006140.1, forward strand.
ACTATCTAGGTTGGTCATAACTTTCCTACCAAGGAGTAAGCGTCTTTTAATTTCATGGCTGCAGTCACCATCTGCAGTGATTTTGGAGCCCCCCAAAATAAAGTCTGACACTGTTTCCACTATTTCCCCATCTATTTCCCATGAAGTGATGGGGCCAGATGCCATGATCTTCATTTTCTGAATATTGAGCTTTAAGCCATCTTTTTCACTCTCCTCTTTCACTTTCATCAAGAGGCTTTTTAGTTCCTCTTCACTTTCTGCCATAAGGGTGGTGTCATCTGCATATCTGAGGTTACTGATATTTCTCCTGGCAATCTTGATTCCAGCTTGTGCTTCTTCCAGCCCAGCACTTCTCATGATGTACTTTGCATATAAGTTAAATAAGCAAGGTGACAATATACAGCCTTGATGTACTCCTTTTCCTATTTGGAACCAGTCTGTGCATGCATGGAACCTTTTGAAGGAGGTGGCCATTATCTTCATTGCCTCCACCATAGTTTGGCTTCAGGTCAAGCAACAGGGAGGGAACACAGCCCTGCCCATCAACAGGAAATTGGATTAAGACTTACTGAGCATGGCCCCTGAAGTCAGGGGCCACAGCCTACAAGAGCAACCCCACATCCAAGGAGTGAAGGCTGCGCAAGAGCAGGAGGGCCGAGAGGGGCTACTCCATGTTCAAGGTCAGGGGGGTGGTGGTGAGGAGATATACCCCTCGTCCAAGGTAAGGAGCAGCGGCTGCACTTTGCTGGAGCAGCTGTAAAGAGATACCCCACGTCCAAGGTAAGAGAAACCCAAGTAAGACAGTAGGTGTTGCGAGAGGGCATTAGAAGGCAGACACAATGAAACCATAATCACAGAAAACTAGTCAGTCTAATCACATGGACCACAGCATTGTCTAACTCAGTGAAACTAAGCCATGCCGTGTGGGGCCATCCAAGAAGGGCAGGTCATCGTGGAGAGGTCTGACAGAATGTGGTCCACTGGAGAAGGGAAACCACTTCAGTATTCTTGCCTTGAGAACCCCATGAACAATATGAAAAGGCAAAATGATAGGATACTGAAAGAGGAACTCCCCAGGTCAGTAGGTGCCCAATATGCTACTGGAGATCAGTGGAGAAATAACTCCAGAAAGAATGAAAAGATGGAGCCAAAGCAAAAACAATACCCAGTTGTGGATGTGACTGGTGATAGAAGCAAGGTCCGATGCTGTAAAGAGCAATACTGCATAGGAACCTGGAATGTTAGGTCCATGAATCAAGGCAAATTGGAAGTGGTCAAACAGGAGATGGCAAGAGTGAATGTCGACATTCTAGGAATCAGCGAACTAAAAGGGACTGGAATGGGTGAATTTAACTCAGATGACCATTATATCTACTACTGTGGGCAGGAATCCCTCAGAAGAAATGGAGTAGCCATCATGGTCAACAAAAGAGTCCAAAATGCACTACTTGGATGAAATCTCAAAAACGACAGAATGATCTCTGTTCATATCTAAGGCAAATTCAGTATCACAGTAATCCAAGCCTGTGCCCCAACCAGTAATGCTGAAGAAGCTGAAGTTGAATGGTTCTATGAAGACCTGTACAAGATCTTTTAGAACTAATACCCAAAAAAGATGTCCTTTTCATTATAGGGGACTGGAATGCAAAAGTAGGAAGTCAAGAAACACCTGGAGTAACAGGCAAATTTGGCCTTGGAATACGGAATGAGCAGAGCAAAGGCTAATAGAGTTTTGCCAACAGAACGCACTGGTCATAGCAAACACCCTCTTCCAACAACACAAGAGAAGACTCTACACATGGACATCACCAGATGGTCAACACCAAAATCAGATTGATTATATTCTTTGCAGCCAAAGATAGAGAAGCTCTATACATCAACAAAAACAAGACCAGGAGCTGACTGTGGCTCAAATCATGAACTCCTTATTGCCAAATTCAGACTGAAATTGAAGAAAGTAGGGAAAACCACTAGACCATTCAGGTATGACCTAAATCAAATCCCCTATGATTATACAGTGGAAGTGAGAAATAGATTTAAGGGACTTGATCTGATAGATAGAGTGCCTGATGAACTATGGACTGAAGTTCGTGACATTGTACAGGAGACAGGGATCAAAACCATCCCCATGGAAAAGAAATGCAAAAAAGCAAAATGGCTGTCTGAAGAGGCCTTACAAATAGCTGTGAAAAGAAGAGAAGTGAAAAGCAAAGGAGAAAAGGAAAGATATAAGCATCTGAATTCAGAGTTCCAAAGAATAGTAAGAAGAAATAAGAAAGCCTTCCTCAGCGATCAATGCAAAGAAACAGAGGAAAACAACAGAATGGGAAAGACTAGTCTCACGATTACCCTTCCTTAATTTTGCAGAAGAAATTAATACATTTCACCTTTTAAAAATGGAAAATTATATAGTGATACAAGCTCTGATATGCTTAATCAAGAGATATTTCAAAATCTTGATATCAGAGAAGCTTTCCTTAATTAAGGTACCATAAACTCATAATAGGGATTCATATCTTTATAACATATTTCCATTAAGAGTGAAGTATATTTTTATTTTTTTATGTTGCTTTGTTCATTTTACTTTAAATAGTAACAAAAGAGGAAAAATTATCAAAACTTTAATTATCTATAGCACCAGTCTCTAGAAACAGAAAAATATTTATCCTTCAACATGATGTTTCATTTGTTTTTTCTTTTAACTGGAGGATACTTTGCTTTACAATTATGGTTGGCTTCTGCCATACATCAACATGAATCAGCCATAGTTATATATATGTTTGTTCCCTCTTGAACCTCCCTTCCACCTCCCATCCCATCCCACCCCTCTAGGTTGCTATGGAGCACTGGGTTTGAGCTCCCTGCATCATAGAGCAAATTTCCATGGGATATCTATTTTACATATGGTAAAGTATATGTTTCAAGAGAATGAAGCATCATTTTAGAAATGAGGGATTTGGCCTATATTGACGTGACTATATGAATTCCAAGGCAGAAATCCTGAGCCTTGCCATGGACAAAATAAGGTATACCATCTTCAATATTTCTTCCATATCATTAAATGACAAAGCTCCAGTATTCATGTCTTAGAATCCATGTAGTCAAGACTGCAAACAGCATGCTAGCAGACACCAAGCTTCATCAGAGCTAGTCTCTGAACCATCACCATTCACACCAGTAAGAAAGTGTTAGATGAATACTTTCCTTAATCTGTGTTTATGATTGTGTCTCAGTGGTATCTTTTGTTGGATTTCAAGGAGGAAGAGGTGACAAGTTCCATGCTGACCTCCCACAGGTAAACAATACAGCTTAGAGTAAAAGGAATGTGGATCAAAGTTAATGTGTGTTGGTTTTTTTAAATTCAGACTGGTAGGAAAAAAATTGTACAGATTATTGGATATTTTAAATCCACATTCATTTTTCCTTAAATGAACATCTCCTATTGGCTGCCAGCAACAAACACTTTTTGCTAATTTATTTATACCTCCCATCCTCTTCTGTGGGTTGCACTGTCCCCACAGGGCTTTGCAGCTGATTCTACTATGTACCTAACAACGAATGTTGCAACATTGCACAGCCTCCTAGGGAGCCATGTTAGCAACAGTCATTAATGATTCTTTTGTAAGACTGAATTTACAAGAGCCCTCTATCTTCTACCCCTCTTTCTCTCTTACTTTCTGCAACTATTCACAAAGTACATTCAACTGCACTCTGAAAAGTAGAATTTCTAACTATATGCATGTGTAGGACAAAAGTTCAATAAATGCAGCCTAAGGTATAAAGCTGGCTGCATCATTTCAGATGATGATATTCAGTGCTAACAATTGTAGCAATTAAACTGCTCCGTACTGGACTTGATATTAAGGAAGAAAAATAAACCTTTGTGTTTCTTGGGCTGCTTTGGGTTGGGTATTCTATTTCTTGTAGCCAGACCATGCAAAACTGACTCACTTTGCATTCATCAGACAGTCACTGCCCACCATCAATTCCACAGAATTTCTTGGACCCACACACACTCTCTCTTTCCTTTTGCCACAACAGAGAAGAATATCCCTCCTCTGATCCAAAGCTATTCAGCCACCCATGTTTGCTTTCCATCTGAGGACGTTGCTGTGGTTTCTTCCTCTGTTTTGCATCTTTAGCTTCTTATTCTCCACCCAGACCTTCCAAAGAGCATTCAAACATCCTCTTATACCTCAATCAACCAACCAACAAAAATACCTTCCTTGATTATACATTCTTCTCTGCCAGTATTCCCATTGCTCTTCTTTCCTTCCCAGCCAATGTTCACAGGAGTTGTCTACACCCGCTATCTCTACTTCCTGTCCTTCCTTTCTTTCTTCTACCCCAACAATCTAGAAAAAACAGCTCTTGATAAGGTCACTGTAACATTTGTGTTACTAAATCTAACAGATGCTTCTCAGTTTCATCATCTCTAACTTCTTAGCAACATTTGACACTGTTGATTACCAACCAGTTCTTAAGTCATTCTCTTTATTTGTCTCCTGTGAGACCACATACCATGGTTTATTATCTGTGGCCATGGTTCAACAGACTCTTTCTGATTCGTCCTTCTCAAGCTGGTTCTGAATATCAGGGCTCCTCATGGTTCCATCCTGGGCTCTGCTCAATCATCCCAGAATGATCTCGACTGTATAGGCTGCTAACTCTCAAATGTATATGTTCAGTCTGATCTGCTTGCTGAGTTCTAGCTTTGCACAGATAATTACTAACTTGATTTTTCTATTTGGACAGCTCACAAGCATCTCAGACTAAGATTTACAAAACAAAACTCTTTGTTTTGACTCACTCAGATGTGCTCCCCGTTTGGTCTTCTATAGCAGTAAGTTTCACCTTCATCTACTCAGATGTTCTTGCTAGAACAGTGGGTGGGTCATCCTTGACATAGCCTTTATCTTCAATCTCATCTCCCTCCTTCAACCTCAACTTAACTCTCAAATAAGGTATCCCTAAGTCCTATAGACTATACCTCTAAAATACTCCCTGTATCAATCTACTTCTCTCTGCTTCCACTCTAATCACAGTCCAAACCACCAAAGGCTTTTACAATAGCTTCTTAACTGATTTTTCTCTACTCACTTTCTGACCCATTCTTCAACCTACCATCCCAATCTCATCAGATGTCTCTCTCCTTGACCCAACCACATTAGCCTTCCTCCATTCTTTGAGGGTGCCAAGTTCTTTGCTTATTCAAGGCCTGCTCAGAGTACAATACTCTTTGCCAAGCTTTGTCTTCTAGTCTGAACTTAAATGTCATTTCCTCAGAAAGCCCTTTCCTAATATCAACCCCTGCCAGTGCTCTATACACAAAGTTGATTATTTGCCGTATGTACTTTCCCACTTTTTTTTTTTTTTGCTTTTTCTAACAGTGTTGCTATGAATGTTTTTATATATGTTACAAGAGTTTCTCTAAGGCAGTGTTTTTGAAACTGTGGGTCCCAAGTTGCCTGTGGTTAGTAATGCCAAATTATTTTAAGAAAAATAAGAAAGTAAAATAAACAGAAGTGAATACAATACAAAATACTAAAGTACACAGCATGTAACAAGAATAAGCTTTGTTTTATGAAACTTTGATTTCAGGTGTGTTGGGTAGGGATCATAAAGTGAAATAGATTTATTACTACAGGTCAAAGTCAAAAAAGATTGGAAGTCTACTACTTCAGGGTATATTTTAGGAAGCGATATCTTGGGTTACAGTGTTCTATTGTAGTTTTAAGCACAAATCTAGGAAATCAAGAGCTTCAATGGGGAAAAAAATGAAATAAATCTATACATTACTACACTTTGCCCTTAGTTTACTCATGTTAGTTTCCATAGACTTCAGTTCATATTAACAGTACCTTTTGAGAAAAGGGAAAATTCTTAGAGAAAAGCATCTTACAAATATTGTACAAGAGGTCAGTTATTTATATAGAAATCAGTGTTGTTTAAGTATACAGAGCAGTGACAGAAACCAGGAGGTCTGAAGGTTTAGCATGCCTTCTCTTTTCGTAACTTTCCACATCACCAATTTACATTATGGCTGGAAATAAATCCTCTATGTTTATTTAAACACTAAAAGTGTAGAACACATTTATTTTATTGTATAAAACTCTATTGGAAAAATTCTGGCTTCTTAGGATAGTAATCCCCAATCCATGGACGAAATACCGTCTCCATGTGCTGTTTTCTATTCTCGTTGCCTTTGGTGCCCCATTGCCCTTTAACCTACCTTTATGGCACAGCAAAGAGCTGAAGCTGAGCCAGTTCCACGAGCCAGAGCAGACAGCTGCCTCTGGGTAGGACCTGAGGGGAACTGAAGCACAGTCTGCTGTGAAGCATCCGTTCTATTGCCTGACTTGCCACTAGAGTGGCTTGCCTGGTTTTAGCCAGAAGATTCTTGTTAAAATCCAAATATTTTATGGAGGAGAAAGTCACATGTTCAAACCACTAGTTTTAAAAGCAGTCAGGACCTTGAATGAATGGGATGGAAAGAAGTTAGCTGCTAAGGCAGGCTGAGGTGGGAAACCCTTACCCTCTTTAGTGAAGGGGTAGGCTGAGTTCCCCAGCTGAATGTGGAAAAGAGGGCCTGAAGACAAACTCTTCCTACTTATCAGCTTTGTGCTATCTGTAAACACTCTCCCTGATACTGTGGGGACATCTTGGAAGCACCAGGGATCAGAGCCAGCATTTCAGCTCCGTTCTGTTTAACCTCATTTACACGCTGCATCCATTGTGAGATCTCAGGTGTTGCCCCATGCTCGCATTCAAACACAGCTTCTCAGAAGCCAGTATTTGAAATACCGAAAACAACCAGGTTTGGATACCCATCTGGTTTATGTGTCACCCTTTTGTTTCTAGTGTAATTATCTCTAGTTTGGCCTGACCCTTCTTTCAGCCAGTTATGTTTTTTCAATCATCTCCAAATAGATATTCCACTTGAGCAAAACCAGTATTGCCCTGTAGCCAGCAACAAGAAGAGGGATGCTGGATTTCAAAAGCAATAAAAGAAAACAAAACCAGACAGAGACCAGGTCTGTTTCTTTGGGACACATCAACCTTACACCATTGCCAGCATCACTTTTTATCGACGATGACAAACAGATAAAATCCCTTCATCGTTGATGGAAGACGTCTCTTGGTAAGAACAGTAGTAAAGAGAATTAGTGTCCTGGTCGACATTTACTGGGCCAAGATTCTGCTGTTGGGGGATTTGTGGGTGAGAAGTGAACAGCCCACCTGATTCAGTTATATGAGACTTGACTTGACTTTGCTCCCAGGAGTCCAGGGGCTCTGGGACAGACTGGTGATAAGCAGAGTTCCTTACCTTCAGAACCCACAATCTCTATGCTTCCATTACTCACTCTCTGGGTAAGGTTTTTTTTTTCTTTTCTGGGTCAAGTTTTGATTAAACTCACTCCCAATGAGGCATAAGTGATAACGTGATTGCTTGTTGGGTTTTGACCTTCCTCCTGGAAATTCACAATCCACATTAGGTGTTGAGAAGCCCCACATAGAAGGAGCCTGTCTAACTTTGTTTCACCCTAACTGTTTTACCCCAACTTTGTGCCTTTAGAATAACTTAACATTTTCAGGGGGTGCTAGCACTGTGGCAAATGTGTTTCTTTAAGTGAAATGAATGTATCTCTTATTCATTCATTCTTTCAACAAATGGCTATTTGAGGCCTAGTATGTGCCAGGCACCGATGAATAAAATAATCACCTTCATGAAACATATTCTTTAATTAGCTCGTCTCCCCTACATTTAATGTATAGTTAATTAACATAATTCACTGATAAACATTAATAAAATAATCACACCAGCAAGGATATGGCTGAACAGGGTAGCCCTGAAAGATTCTCTTCTGGATGACTGAGGACACCTGGAGGCAGGTGTTAACCAGATGCATGCGGAGGAGGTTTGAGGAGAACAACGTTCTAGAAAGAGGGACCACAGGGACAGATATTGAGCAAGAGGAGAAAGCACAGTGCTATTCAAGAAAGCAGAGTGAGAGCCTTCTTCCTTGTTGAGGCTGAGGAGGTGGGTAAAGGCCAGACTATGACAAGAAGCTGGCTGGGGAAGGGTTTGTTTTGGCCCCAGGGTCCCTCTCAGTGCTGCAGAAATCACACCACCTCCGCCTTGGGCGTTTGCCAGGTTCCAAGCTGCACAGCAGGCATTAGTGCCCCATTTTCCAGGAAAGGAAACAAAGGTCAGAGACACAAGTGACCTTCCCAAGAGGGACACAAGGGCAGATTCAGGATTTAAACTTAAAGTTTGTCTCAGTCCAAAACCATGTGCCACACTAAGTCCTGAAGACAGCTGCCTGTCCATAAAGCCTGACACCACGCGTTCCCTCCCAGCGCACCTGGCTCCTGAAGGTTTTGTCCCTGGGGGGAGGCGTGGCCAGAGGATGACCAACACAGATGCCACGTTCAGCGTCAGGAAGCACGGGAGTAGGACAGCAAAAACCAGCCTTCAGGACTCGACGTACAATTCTAAGTATAAAAAACAGACAATTTTCCACTTCATGCTGAAGATTAGGCTGTACTACCAAGTAGAAATGAGTACTCCATAGTTCATCACTCCATAGTTCATCAGGCACTCTATCTATCAGATCTAGACCTTTAAATCTATTCCTCACTTCCACTGTATAATCATAAGGGATTTGATTTAGGTCATACCTGAATGGTCTAGTGGTGTTGCCCACTTTCTTCAATTTAAGTCTGAATTTGGCAATCAGGAGTTCATGATCTGAGCCACAGTCAGCTCCCGGTCTTGTCGTTGTTGACTGTATAGAGCTTCTCCATCTTTGGCTGCAAAGAATATAATCAGTCTGATTTCGGTGTTGACCATCTGGTGATTCTCACTTCCACTGTATAATCATAAGGGATTTGATTTAGGTCATACCTGAATGGTCTAGTGGTGTTGCCCACTTTCTTCAATTTAAGTCTGAATTTGGCAATCAGGAGTTCATGATCTGAGCCACAGTCAGCTCCCAGTCTTGTCTTTGTTGACTGTATAGAGCTTCTCCATCTTTGGCTGCAAAGAATATAATCAATCTGATTTCGGTGTTGACCATCTGGTGATGTCCGTGTGTAGAGTCTTCTCTTGTGTTGTTGGAAGAGGGTGTTTGCTATGACCAGTGCATTTTCTTGGCAAAACTCTACATAAGCATAACACAATTATCTAAACCATGAAATTGACATCAACATAATATCATTAAGTGGACTTCCCTAGTAGCTCAGTGGTAAAGAATCCACCTCCCAATGCAGGAGACGTGGGTTCAGTCCCTGGGTCAGGAAGACCCTCTGGAGAAGTAAATGGCAATCCACTCCAGTATTCTTGCCTGGAGAATCCCATGAACATAGGAGCCTGGCAGGCTACAGTCCAAGGGGTCACCAAAGAGTCAAAGAGTCAGACACGACTTAGTGACTAAACAACAATAGTTTAGCTAATCCACAGACCTACTTGAATGTCACCAACTGCCCCACTAGTGTCCTCTCTGGTCCTGGATCCTAAGCAGAACCCTGTCGTGCATTTGGCGGTTGTGCCTCCGTGGTCTCTCCATTCTGGGACAGTTCCTCAGCCTTGCTTTGCTTTCATGACCTTCACCATTTTGCAGAGAACTGTAGAATGAAGCTAAATTTTGGTTTGATGCTTCTTCACGATTAGATTGAGGCTATGCATTTTGGGTAGGAACATGCGTTCCAGAGAAGCGATGTGTCCTGCTCACTACATGACACCAGAGGAAACTGATTTCAATATGGCTCATTACTCACCATGCTGACTTTGATCACTGGGTAAGATGGCTTCTGCCAAGTTTTTCCTCTGCGAAAGTACTGATTAACCCTTTGTAATTAATAAGCATCTTGTGGGGAGGTATTTTGAAGCTATGTAAATATCCTGTATCTTCTTATACTTTCACTACTAATTTTAGCACCCATTAAATGATGCTTTTTTGACAATTATTACTGTAGTGTTTGCCATGGTGATTTTCTATTTCCATCATTCTTTCTACATTTATTAACTGGAATTTTACCATTCAGAGTTGGTCCTTTGTCCTATTTATTTACATATATAAGTAGAGACTCATGAGTACTGCTTTTATTTCATTTTTGATGTTCAAATCATCTCATGCTCTTTTGAAATATTTCAACCCATCTGCTTCCTGCTGACTTGATTTCCCAGCCACAGTCCATCATGGTGGGCAGGGCAGGATACTGGGGCAGCTGTCTCTGCATGAGTGGCCAGGTTTCCCTAAAATTCACTCAGGCATCTTCCCAGTAAAAGCTGGGCCTTTTCCTGGAATAGGCAGGTTCCAGTCAGAGGAAGTCAGTCATGGGCTCCAATGCCAGGAAGGGCTGACCAGGTAGGTCCACATCCTTCCACTGCCTTCCAGCCCATCATCCTGCTCTCCACCCCAATCCTGACCTGGTCCATGGCAGTACCAGCCGACCTCATGCCCGAAGCTTTTCGTTCTTGACTCCCCTTTCTCTGCTCTGCTGCAGGAACAGTTGCTGAGAAGCCTGGGTGGCAGACAGCTGGGCAACATTTATCCAGATTCATAAAGAGGAACTGCGCTCCACCCAAGAGATAGCTGCCAGGTGTCCTTCACCAGTCCAAGGGCAGCCAAGGCAGTGAGTGCAGCACGCTGCAGCAAGAGAAACTGGCCAGGGAGCAGCGGGACTGGCCCATGTCAAGGGAGCTGAGGGAGACGGGGGCCTCTGAACTCATTCTCTTTGCTCTCTTTAATAAGGCTGTCTGACCTGCGGAAGGGGTGGACTCAAGTCTCTGAAGCCAGACAGCCAGGATGCTCACAGGCCTCTCCCACAGGGCACAGTGCCCTTGGACTACAGGTCTGTGACTTGACAATCTTTACTATTCTGACATACTCCTAACTCACTGAACACATTTACTAACTACAGTGAAAAGTGGCATTGCATTTTCAAAACACCTGCTTCTCTCTTCAGCTGAGCACGGACTGTGAATTTGCCAAGCTTCCACATGCAGCCTGTACTCCATGAGCCACCTGAAGGCCTGTCTCCCTCGCCACGAGCCTCCCCAAGTCCCTCCAGCCCACTCTGATGCCTGGCTCTGAGCCTCTGCACACAGAGTACCCAGCGCTACCCACACTCCACAGGAACGGGAGAGGCAGCTGGTTAACTTGTTGATAGAGTTTAGCCAAACTTGACAAACTGGATTTTAGAGGAAGGAGCCCTGGTTTGGCCCAGCCTCAGCTTCTGTCTCACTCACTGTCTCTCTTTCTCTGTTTCTCTGTAATCCTTGGGCAAAGCTCACCCCATTCTGGGCTGGGCCCACGAGAGCATTAGTCTGGTCCAACTCCAGGGTTTTAGAGTTGGAAATCCTAAAGCACAGACTGGGTGCCCAATTCAGAATTTCTATAGGTGCCTATGTCGAGTCAATGATTCAATGTTGTGACAAATCTCAGAGCAGCTTATTTCTACTATGCTCCACTGATGGCCCAGCAGGAGAGAAATGATGTTTATATCGCCTCTTCCATTTCCTCTTTCTGCACCTTCTGGCCCCCTCCAGCCACCCCAGACATGCGCTGTGCCCCTTCCATACATCTGCCCAGGGCCTCGTGCTCAGGGCCTCATGAGGGGGCTGATTTCAGTTAAGTGGGAGGGGGTATGTAACCTTCTCACCACTCAGCAGCCCCTTGCTGGGGTACAAACATACCTGTTTGTAATCAACATATTTATTCCTTTATCACAATACCTTCAACCACATATTCCATGTTAATATAGTGGTTTGCCACATGCCTTCTCTGTGGGTTGGGCCAAGCTGAGGTTATGACACTCATTTTGTGGACACAGCTGCCAAGGCTCAGAGAGGGAAAGTCACTTGCCCAGAAACCTGTAGTTAATAGGTGCCCCTGGACTTTCTGATTCCTACTCGAGTGCTCTCTTGCCCACAATGTATGAGAATACTCTGTTTAATTGTTTGCTTCTTCCTTCTCCCTCCCTTCCAACTCAGACCTAATTAGCTATTCTAGGACAGAAATTATTTCTTACTCATCTGCAAATCCCTCACAGAAAAGCCCAGTGAGGGCTTGACATGAAGCAGAACTGTAGGTGAACAGATGCTTCCCAGGTGACATTAGTGGTAAAGTAAAGCACCTGCCTGACAATGCAGGAGACATAAGAGATGCAAGTTCAATCCCTGGGTCAGGAAGATCCCCTGGAGGAGGGCATGGCAACCCACTTCAGCATCCTTGCCTGGAGAATCTCATGGACAGAGCCTGGTGGGCTAAATGCATGGGGTCACACAGAGTCAGACACGACTGAAGCGACTTAGCATGCAGCACATGCTTTGATGTAGGAAGCTTCCCAGAATGACTTAAATCCACTCCCTGGGGCTTCTCTGGAGAGTGGTTGCAGAAGGTCAGTCAGGTCTAATGACATCCATGCTCCATCAGCTGGGTTACCCTATTGTTGGCTCTGGGAGCACGACTGACACCCAGCCAGAGTGAGGTCAGGGTCGGCAACCAGCAGCAGCTGCACACATCCTCGGGTTCCAAGCAAAGATGACATCATGTAAGGCTTGAAAACCGGTGCTCACAGCAAAGCCCGAAAGTAGGTAGGAGACAAGGATGGGCTGAGGTGTTAGCTTTTTGTGGCCAAGTTCATTTCTGTGGAATTTTTTCTTTCAAACATTTTTCCAGTCTTGGAAACTGTGACAGCTGTTAATCAACTGTTGAGAACTGAAAGCCTTGCCAAACACTCCTTTACCTTTTTACCCCCTCTGCCCAACCACAAGGCCCTCCCTACATGTCTGTCTCAGGTCCAGGTGGCCTGACTCTGTATTCCCACCCTTGGCCCCTAGCCAGGTGCTGATAGCAACTTTCTTCCAAATCCAACTGTTTTCTCCTCACCACATGTTTTAGTTTTATTAAGTTTATTTATTCTGGCAATTTTCAAACATATACTTTAAGAAAGTGCCAGAATAGCATAAATAACTCTCATGGATCCATCATCCAGCTTCAGTGATTATCAACTAGTGGTCAATCTTTCTACTTATACTCCCACCCACTTATCCCTTTTCAAATGAGTCAGTTTTTCACATCAGGTGGCCAAGATATTGGAGTTTCAGCTTCAGCATCAGTCCTGTCAGTGAATATTCAAGACTGATCTCCTTTAGGATGGACTGGTTGGATCTCCTTGCAGTTCAAGGGACTCTCAAGAGTCTTCTCCAACACCACAGTTCAAAAGCATCAATTCTTCAGTGCTCAACTTTCTTTATAGCCCAACTCTCACATCTATACATGACCACTGGAAAAACCGTGGCTTTGACTAGATGGACCTTTGTCGGCAAAGTAATGTCTCTGCTTTTAATATGCCATCTAGGTTGGTCACAGCTTTCCTTCCAAGGAGAGAGCATCTTAATCTCATGGCTGCATCAACATCCACAGCGATTCTGGAGCCCTCTCACTGTTTGCACTGTTTCTCCATCTATTTCCCATGAAGTGATGGGACCAGATGCCATGATCTTCATTTTTTGAATGCTGAGCGTTAAGCCAGCTTTTTCACTCTCCTCTTTCACTTTCATCAAGAGGCTCTTTCACACTTCTTTGCTTTCTGTCATAAGGGTGGTGTCATCTGTATATCTGAGGTTACTGATATTTCTCCCAGCAAACGTGATTCCAGTTTGCGCTTCATCCAGCCAGCATTTCTTATGATGTACTCTGCATATAAATTAAATAAGCAGGGTGACAATATACAGCCTTGATGTACTCCTTTCCCCATTTGGAACCAGTCTGTTGTTCCATGTCTGGTTCTAACTGTTCCTTCCTGACCTGCATACAGATTTCTCAAGAGGCAGGTCAGGTGGTCTAGTATCCCCATCTCTTTCAGAATGTTCCAGTTTATTGTGATCTACACAGTCAAAGGCTTTGGCATAGTCAATAAAGCAGAAATAGATATTTTTCTGGAACTCTCTTGCTTTTTTGATGATCCAGCGGATGCTGGCAATTTGATCTCTGGTTCCTCTGCCTTTTCTAAATCCAGTTTGAACATCTGGACGTTCACAGTTCACAGACTGTTGATGCCTGGCTTGGAGGATTTTGAGCATTACTTTGCTAGCGTGTGAGATGAGTGCAATTGTGCAGTAGTTTGAGCATTCTTTGGCATTGCCTTTCTTAGAGACTGGAATGAAAACTGACCTTTTCCAGTCCTGTGGCCACTGCTGAGTTTTCCAAATTTGCTGGCATATTGAGTGCAGCACTTTCACAGCATCATCTTTCAGGATTTGAAATAGCTCAACTGGAATTCCATCACCTCCACTAGCTTTGTTCATAGTGATGCTTCCTAAGTCCCATTTGACTTCACATTCCAGGATGTCTGGCTTTGGGTGAGTGATCACATCATTGTGGTTATCTGGGTCATGAAGATCTTTTTTGTATAGTTCTTCTGTGTCTTCTTGCCACCTCTTCTTAATATCTTCCGCTTCTGTTAGGTCCATTCCATTTCTGTCCTTTATTGAGTCCATCTTTGCATGAAATGTTCCCTTGGTATCTCTAATTTTCTTGAAGAGATCTCTAGTCTTTCCCATTCTATTGCTTTCCTCTATTTCTTTACACTGATCACTGAGGAAGGCTTTCTTATCTCTCCTTGCTATCGTTTTGAATTCTGCATTCAAATGTGTATATCTTTCTTTTCCTCCTTTGCTGTTAGCTTCTCTTCTTTTTCAAATATTCGTAAGGCCTTCTCTGATAACCATTTTGTCTTTTTGCATTTCTTTTCTGGGGATGGTCTTGATCACTGCCTCCTGTACAATGTTATGAACCTCCATCCATAGTTTTTCAGGCACTGTCTATCAGATCTAATTCCTTGAATCTATTTGTCACTTTCACTGTGTAATCATAAGGGATTTGACTTAGGTCATACCTGAATGGTCTGGTGAATGGTCTAGCCACTCATTATCACAGTAATCCAAGTCTATGCCGCAACCAGTAATGCTGAAGGAGCTAAGTTGAATGGTTCTCTGAAGACCTATAAGATCTTCTGGAACTACCCAAAAAAGACATCCTTTTCATCATAGAGGGCTGGAATGCAAAAGTAGGAAGTCAAGAGATACCTGGAGTAATAGGCAAGTTTGGCCTTGGAGTACAAAATGAAGCAGAGCAAAGGCTAACAGTTTCACCAAGAGGAAGCACTGGTCATAGCAAACATCCTCTTCCAATAACACAAGAGAATACTCTACACTTGGACATCACCAGATGGTAAATATTGAAATCAGACTGATTATATTCTTTGCAGCCAAAGATGGAGAAGCTCTATACAGTCAGCAAAAACAAGACCGGGCGCTGACTGTGGCTCAGATCATGAACTCCTTACTGCAAGAGGTTATACAGGGAGAAACTAGATGAAAGGGATACAGGATCTTTCTGTATTATTTCTTGCAAATGCATGTCTAAAATTATGGTAGGATAATTTTTGAAAGGTAAAAAGTTATTCTGAAATAGTTTTTAAAGTATTTTTTAAAATACATTTATGATATAGTGACATATGCCTTTCATTATTAACACATTTAAAAAGATATAGCAAAAAATCTTACAACTACCATGACAGTGATAAATAAAAATTACATTTTTAAGATACCTGTGATAGGATCCTGCTAATACTACTACTTTTTGGCTGCTTACAGTCATAATCAAACATGTTAATTTTGTCAGAGGTTAATGAAAATAAAGGGGTTTCCCAGGTGGTCTGGTGGTAAGGAACCCACCTGCCAATGCAGGAGATGTAAGAGATGCCGGTTCAAAGCCTGAGTTAGAAAGATCCCTTACAGAAGGGCATGGCAATCTACTCCAGGATTCTTGCCTAGAGAATCCCATGAACAGAGGAGCCTGGCGGGCTACAGTCCTTGGGGTCCCACGGAGTCAGACACGACTGAAGCAGCTTAGCATGCACACAATGAAAATAAAAATGTAAATTTTCTTCCTATCAAAATTCAGGGTTCCCTCCCTGAGTCCTATCATGGGCCCCCAAGTTAAGGACTCCAGCTTTGCTTAAAATGACAGCTTTCCTTCCTCTGTTTCACAAGCTATAATGGACACAGAGGGTAAAGAGTAGCCGCAGGAGCATCTATGGAGGACGTGGTGGCCACACTGCATTGGTCATGGCGGCGTGGGGCATTTTTGAAATGTCAATTCATGCTTCCCCATATTGACTTTCCCTTTACTCAAAAAGCAAGATCTTAGAAAAAGTCTGAATTTTCCTTGTCCTTTGAGTACAGGAGTTTGAGGATATTAAGGTTTGCTTTCTGCCCTTCATCAAACTAAAAAATTATTCCCCTGGCTGGGGAGAAGATGAGGGGCCTGAGGGAAGCACGTCACTCTAGACACTAGATGACCCTGGGCTCTGCTTCCCCGTCAGAGACCTGGGGTTTGTGGGATCAAGGGAAAGAGGGACATGGCACATTGTCAGTCTAAGTTGAGCACAGCTACAGGCAGCCCCATCCCACTCCCTCGCTTGGCACAGATGCAACAAAATGAGGTACTCAGTGAACTGCCAGGCCTGAAGGTGCTGGTGGACCATCCTGAGTGTGGATATATAGGGCTGGTGACCAACTGAGAGGCAGCAAAATGTCTAAGTGGAGGCCTGTATGGGCAGATTCCACCAAGAACCATGTGGCACAGTGCTTGCCTTGGCACTGGCTGAGTCTCCTAAACCTGATACAATTACGGGCAAAGGGTGACCTCACACTGACTGGTATTTATTTTCCATTACCTGTGGAATGCAGTCACAAAACAGAAAATAAGCTGTTCTAGAAAATATGATGATACTTTTTTATATATTGAGTTTGTGTTCAAGAGCTAGTAGCACTTTCAGAATCCAAGGGCACAGCTTCTGCAGCAGGTGCCACTGCTGGTGCTCCAAGACCCAACCCTTCCTTATACCCACTTGGTACACACTGGCTGACTCCCAACTGGCAACACCCACTATGCTGTGTCTGAGGGCTTGCTCTGGCTAACAAAGCCTGTTTTACCTCTGCCTCCCCAACAGTGCCGTGCGCCAGAAGTCCCAAAGAAATAATGTTCTCGCCCCCTCAAGAGTCCTCAGCAGTCGCCCGGCCAGAAGTTCCAGAGAACTAAAACATCCTACCCCATCAAGGGTCCGTAACCAAGGACTGGGCCAGAGTTCCAGGGATACAACATTTCCTACCACCTCAAGAGTCCTCAACTAGGGACTTCCCTGCTGGTTCAGTAGCTAAGACTCTGCACTCCCAATGCAGGAGGGCAGTTCCTTGAGAGTCCCTTGGACTGAAAGGAGATCCAACCAGTTCATCCTAAAGGAAATCAGTCCTAAATATTCATTGGAAAGACTAAGGCTAAAGCTGAAACTCCAATACCTTGGCCACCTGATGCGAAAAACTGACTCATTTGAAAAGACACTGATCCTGGGAAAGACTGAAGGCAGAAGGAGAAGGGGACAACAGAGGATGAGGTGGTTGGATAACATCACCAACTCAATTGACTTGAGTAAGCTCCGGGAGTTGGTGATGGACAGGGAAGCCTGGTGTGCTGTAGTCCATGGGGTCACAAAGTCGGACATGACTGAGCGACTGAATTGAACTGGGTTAGATCCCTTGTTAGGGAACAAGATCCCACATACTGCAAAGGGGAAAAAGATCCCCTTTGCCACAGCCAACCCTGGCACAAATATACTTAAAAAAAAAAAAAAAAGCCACCAGTAACCCCCAGGTGAATGGTCCGTACTGTCATCCTGAATTTCCCTAACAGGATTACATAACCTCCCTCCCCTGTCTTACTTCCCCACTCTCCTGCCTGTGTTTCCACCTCCCAAATAAACTACCACTTGAACCACAAGACATTGCCAATGGCTGACCTTCTTTGCTTTATTTTTAAAAAATGAATGCAACTTTATAAAACTGAAACTAAAATCTACACTCAAATCCCTGTCTCTGGGTCTGCTAAGACATTTATCTATTACATACTCCATCCAAGAACTGTCCCCTTGAGCTGCCACCAAGCCCTTTCTGCAGTGGGTCAATGGGAGGAAACTGCTGAACCAAATTCAGGGGAATGATCCCCTGGGAGCTGGAGAGGCCCAGTGTGCCTCCTCTGGTTCCACAGGAGAGGTGAGGTAAAGAACACAGAGGCTGCTTCAGGTTGGGAATATGCTCCACCCAGATACTGCATATCACAGTGGGAAGTGTGGCCACAAAATGAGGAAACTGTGAGATAAGGAAATGCTGTGATTGGAAATGTGATGAAATCTTTGGAAGCTGAAGACCTGGGTGTGGTGTGAAAAACTGCAAAAAGGAGTATCTGTATGATCTCAGGACGGTGACCGTGAAAAGTTCTGGGGCCCTATTTGGCCTGATCCCAGGCCTCCCTCCTAGAGAACTCAATCCCTAGGAGGTGGAGGTGGAGGGCTCTGGGCTTATAATGGGCTGGAGAACACCTTGGCTAAGTCTGAATCCCAAACAAAACATAGCATGTTAGCCACCCAGCAAAATTAATCTGCCTCCATGGCTCAGAGGATGTGGGGATCCCCCTGCTAGACAGTGGAGCAGGAGTAGAACTTGGACTAGAAGCCAGGCCTGTTTCTCTCTGAGCAGATACTTTTGCCTGTAACCCAACAGGAAATGCATTTTACCCAGCAAGCGACTATGCAAGTTTCATAAAAAAAAAAATGCCCTGATAATCCGTAACGCAGTTGGATATTTTCAATTTTATTCTGTTTCACATTTCTAAAATGCTAGACATAACACATTAAGTGATTTCACAACTCACTTGTGGGTGGTGACCACAGTTTGAAATACTGCCCTTGAATATATCCAGAAATGAAAGTATTTGGACAGGAATTCTAGGCTTTTCCTAAATACTGTGTATTTACCGTCAGCCTCCATGTCCCATCCAAGGCTGCAGAGAATACTGGGCTGGGCCAGGAAATTAAAATTCTGCAAAGTGGATACAGAGAACTTGTGGTTGCCAAGGTGGAAGAGGGGATGGATTGATCATTTGGGATTAGCAGGTGCAAACTATTATAGATAAACAACGAGGTCCTAGTGTATATACAGCACAGGGAACTATATTCAACATCCTGTGATAAACCATAATGGAAAAGAATATGAAAAAGAATGTATTGCTGCTGCTGCTGCTGCTAAGTCGCTTCAGTCGTGTCCAACTCTGTGCTATCCCAAAGACGGCAGCCCACTGGCAGCCTGGTGGCTCCCCCGTCCCTGGGATTCTCCAGGCAAGAACACTGGAGTGGGCTGCCATTTCCTTCCCCAATGTGTGAAAGTGAAGTTGCTCAGTCATGTCTGACTCTTCGCGACCCCATGGGCTGCAGCCTACCAGGCTCCTCCAGCCATGGGATTTTCCAGGCAAGAGTACTGCAGTGGGGTGCCATTGCCTTCTCTAAAAGAATGTATTAATATATATGAAAATGCATATATATGTAATTACTCACTTTGCTATACAGCAGAAGTTAACACAACATTGTAAATCAACTGTACTTCAATAAAATAAAATTGTAAAAGTAAAATATAAAATTTTGCAAGGTGAAGGTGGTTCCTGTCTCCTAATCCAGTGATTCAAACCAGGCATTGCCACTGCTTTCACATTCTTTGCCACATCTCATGCCACCTGTACTATGTATTATTGTATGAATATTCTAAATCAACTCATCACTTTTTAAAACTTAAATACCCACACTAGCCTTGTCTTATGGAAATCAAAGGTTTGAAGTTACTCCCTGACGCAAAATAAAACTAAAACATAAATGATGAAAATAAAACACGCTTTCTGTGTTCCACATTAAATTCCGAACTACTGGCTCTCCCAGTCTTGCTCCTTTCACAAGAAAATAATCCAGCCTTAATAGCTCAACATGAGGTGTCCTTAACCCCTATAAAGGCTTTGTCCTTCCAGACAGTACACTTCCCCAATGATAATCAGCACCATCATCATGGCTAATGACATTTAAACTCATTCAATCTTCACACTGGCCCTGTGACTTGGTCAAGTCACTCCCTTTTATAGATGAGGAAGCAGGTATGGAGAGATGAGGCAGACTTGCCCATAGTTAGGACATTTTGAACCCAGGTCATCTGAAAGCAGCGCCTATGTGCCTCCCTGCCTCCCTCTGAAGGTGCCCATCCCCAGTGTCAGCCCTAGTGTTGCCTCTTATAGGATACCATCCTGGACTACACATCCCATAATATTGTTCTGCCTCTATTAGGAAAGCACTCACTTCTTGCCTGTTTAACTCACTTGGAGGTCAATCATAAAACTGCTTGAATACACTACCTCTACCTGGCTGGGAGCTTCTTGAAAAGATGGCAACATCTTCTTCTATGTATTTCTGTGTCCAATAGCTTGTCTGAGGCATCAGAGGCCGTCAGTGTTTCTTGGACCCTATGATCTTTTCTTGTTATTTAACAAACACTCAGCACTCTTTGCAATTTACCAGCTTACAGGCTGGTTTCCAGTGAAGTCCTGGCAACAGAGGGAAGGGAAGACAAATCAGAAATAACAGAATGAAGAGGTTTTAATCTGTGGTCCACAGGTCCCCACTGGACCCATGCCTAGGATACAAGTCTCTGAACTTAAGTGGAAAAAGATTACATCCTTATTGTCACTGGCCTCTGATAGAAATTCAGTATTTCCTTCTAATGGAATCTTACCTGTGACTCAGTCACTAGTAAAGTCACTAATAGTTTCATTGTACATCACCATTGCAGCAGACATTGCAAAATACAGCCATCACTTCCTAAAAACTTTGGTTTTCAGACCCACAGCTGTATCTTGTATTTAAGACATCAGTAAAGAAACACATGTATAGCACAACCATGCCACAATTGGAAAAATATAGCTTAGCATCTGTATTTTAATAGGACTGGCATTTCTTGACAATTTCAATAGGGTCAGTAATCTGTTTTATTTTATACTTTTTAAAACATTATTTTGAGATAGGCCCATAGGTTTCACCAGGCTGCCAGTGGAAACTATGGTCCAAAAAAGTTAAGAGCTGGGTTTGAGTTCAAACCCTAGTTCTGCCATTTACAAACAAGTTACCTGGGCCTCAGTTTCTTCATAAGCAGAATAGGGATTCAGTTCAGTTCAGTTCAGTCGCTCAGTCTTGTCCGACCCTTTGCAACCCCATGAATCACAGCACGCCAGGCCTCCCTGTCCATCACCAACTCCCAGAGTTCACTCAGATTGATGTCCATCAAGTCAGTGATGCCATCCAGCCATCTCATCCTCTGTCATCCCTTTCTCCTCCTGCCCCTAATCCCTCCCAGCATCAGGGTCTTTTCCAATGAGTCAACTCTTCGCATCAGGTGGCCAAAGTACTGGAGCTTCAGCTTTAGCATCATTCCTTCCAAAGAAATCCCTGGGTTGATCTTCTTCAGAATGGACTTGTTGGATCTCCTTGCAGTCCAAGGGACTCTCAAGAGTCTTCTCCAACACCACAGTTCAAAAACATCAATTCTTTGGCGCTCAGCCTTCTTCACAGTCCAACTCTCACATCCATATATGACTACTGGAAAAACTATAGCCTTGACTAGATGGACCTTAGTCGTCTACCTACCTTATTGGATTAGCATCTAGCATCTGAATAAAACTGATTCCAAAACCAGCCTAGACTGCCTGGTGAGGCACACAAAGCCTGAGCATAGTGGAGCCCTCAGTTGCCCACCTCTCCTGTCACAGAAGACATTTGTTCCCCTCAGTGTGGTTGAGACCAGCTCCCTGTGGCTGGACATAAGACCAGACCCTTCTTAGATGCTCTATCCCCATTCTGAGCTCAGCATCTGCACCCCACTCCCCAAATTGCCTGACATTATGAGGCTCACAGGAGGGGCCATCGCCTCCCTCTTTTAAGCACTGACACGCATTTCCACACTTCTCCACAGGATGGAGCTGGTTCACACAGCTTCATCTATCAGTGGGACCTTTCACCCTGATATGCATTTCCACATATGTCCACTGGGCGGGTCTGGTTCACACTCTCAATCTGTCAGCAAGACCAGGAACACTGCCGGAACATTTCCGTTAGGACCATCTCACTATCCAGCACTTACTTCCCTCCATTCGCTGTCCCTTCCCGCCCCTACCCCACTTCCCAACGGAGCCTGCCTTACAGAAACGTGCCCCCTCTGCGCTCCTTTCCAGTAACTTTCTACTCTTAGAATGGTGGTGACTATTCTGACTTTTAATACCATAGATTAGCTTTGCCCTGTTTTTAAAGTTTATTTAAATGTTGTTCAGTCGCTCAATTGTGTCTGACTCTTTGCAACTCCAAGGCATATATTTTGAAATGGCAACCCACTCTAGTATTCTTGCCTGGGAAATCCCACGGGCAGAGGAGCCTGGTGGGCTACTGTCCATGGGGTCGCAAAGAGTTGGGACACAACTGAGCAACAAACACATACTAAATATATTCTTTCGTGTTTGGTTTCTTTTGTTCAATATTATGTTTGTGAGATTGTATGCAGTTGTATTTCATCCATTCTCACTGCCCTATAGGTTCTACTGAGTGGATATTCAATAAATTTGTCCATGTATTTGTTGATGTGGCATTTGAATAGAGTCCAGTTTAGGGTCTGCTGTGTGGCTCCCTGGAGGGTGGCATCCATGCTTCTACCCAACCAAAATTGGTTTGGAGCTGGGGACTAATGATGCAATACACTCACAAGAGGATTTGAAAGATTAATCACACAGTAAAGCTTTCTGGGGACAGCAGGGCCCACACTCAAACCAGCATGTTTGGCTTAAGCAGAAGAGGCAAGTGGCTCTAGTTTTTACAGTGGATGGATAGAGGAGGATCAAAGGCGAAGACGCCCTCTCCCACTGGCTGGAGTTTGAGGAGTCTTATCTTCCCACTCAGCCAAGGAAGCAAGTATCTAGCTTTTCTTATTGGCATGTCCAAGAGTGGAGTGAAAAGGGAAAGAGGAATGATGGGCTTGTGGGCTATCATGGTCAAACATCAAAAATGGAATCAGACTCTTTCTTTTACAGTTATTATAAGTAGTACTGCTGTAACATTCTTGTACAAGCCTTTTGGCAAACATATTACACATCTCTCATGGGTGGGGTGTCTCTAGGACTGCAGTTGCTGGGGAATATGCTTGTCTTGGGTAAATACTGCCAAACAGTTTTTCAAAGTGATTATACCAAATTACATTCCCTCCAACAATATTTATGGCTGTACCAGTTTGTTTATCCACTCTGCAGCTGAGGGACATTTGGTTTGTTCTCATTTTGGGGGGGATTACAAATAAAGCTGCTGCAAACATTCATATGCAGGTTTTGGGGTAAACACAGGTTTTCATTTCTTTCGGGTAAAAACTAGGAATGGGACAGCTAGGTTGTCTGCTAAGTCTATGTTGTGCAGTGAGAGAAACCAGGCACACTGTTTTCCAAGGTGGCTGCACATTTTGCACCTCCACCAGCAAAGTATGTGAGTTCAAACTGCTCCACAATCTCCTGAGTACTTGGATTGGTCAGTCTTTACTTTCAGTTATTCTGTTAAGTGTGAAGTAGTGTTAATTGTGCTACTGAGTTGTATTTCCTTAAGAACTAATGACATTGAACATATATGGATGACTATATATCTTACCATCCATATATGTCCTTTGGTGAAGTGTCTTTTCAAATCTTTTGTCCATTTTTAAAGCTGAGCTGTTTTCTTACTGTTGAGTACAGCGGGCTCTCTGTTTATCTTGGATACAAGTTCTTTATCAGGCAGATGGTTTGCAAATATTTTCTCCTAGTTCATGACTTGTGTTCTCGTTACCATAACAGTATCTTTTGAATAGCAGTAGTTCTTAATTTTAGTGAAGTACAAACAACTTTTCTTTTACGGATTGTGCCTTTTTGTGTCTTACCTAAGAAATCTTTGCCTACCCCAAGTCACAAAGGTTTCTAGAAATTTTATATTTTTAGGTTTTACATTTAGGCCTGTGATTGATGAGCCTATATTAGCAAACTTCAAAAGGTATTTGAAAAAGGCGCTGATAATGGATATATTGAAAGAGGGCAGAGTTTACTTCCAGTAAAACACTGAAGATAGATTAGGAGGGCCATAGTTTCTGTGTATAGCATCAAAAGTTAAGCTTTTCTGCAAATTCAGAGTTTATCTTTCAGAAAAAACTGGCAAGAAGTTCTAGGGATAATGAGGGCTGCTTTCCTCTCTGGATCCTCCTTTGATAGATGCATCATAGTATATTTATGCATTAGTCTACAAATACGCCCTTTCAGTCTATAAATAATTTCACAGTCTTTGTTTCGCCTCTCTGCTCCTAAGAGGACCATTTGTTTAGCCCTTCAAAAAGTTAAGAGTTGGGAGGGAGATTTGTTTAATGTAACATGACAAACCCTCAGTAGCATAACAAATACACAGAGTTCATCGTGTGATCAGGATTTGTAATGAATAACTTTTAACAATCACCCACCAACGTCCAGGATCTACCTGAACCAATCTAAGAATTATTCATCTTATGGAATGAAGAAACTTCACTTCTTTCATTTTATGGGTTATCTCCTTCTATCTATCTTGAGCTACAGTTAAAGTTCATGAGCTATTTTATTCTTCCTTTTACAGAGGCAAACAACAACTCATTGGTTTGGGAAGCCCCAATGACATTAGTTGCAATAGGCCTTGTTCTAGAATGCCCACTGGTTTTACAATGGACTTTTCAAGTTACAAACAAAAACCCAGTTCCAAGGATTAGAAAAAGGGCATAAAGCCAAATGTTTGTTGGTTCTCTATATTCCAAAGCAGCTAACCAGCAAAAATGCTGTGTCAGGGAGGATCCAAGTTTTACTTAGGTAACCTTTAGGCAAGGGAAGTTTTTATAGCATCTATCATCTTGTGTACTGAAGGTAGAGTAAGCAGCAGTTAGCGGACTTTAGAGACAATGCTAAAGTCGTGTTAACTACTGGGTAGCCACAGGTCATCACTGCAAAGACATTTGACGGAGAAGGCATGGTGGAAAGGGGCAGGCAAGAGGCTCCTGATGCGCAGCAGTAAACTACAGTGGTAAGCAAGGTGAGGACTTCAGAATCCTACTCCCAGCCCCTCAGTCTTTCATACTCTAGACTTGAGGGTATTTACCTGGCAACTCCCCACAGTCCCACACTCTTGTGGTCTTCACTCAGTATATCTTGCATGCCACAAAGTAACCTCCTTTTCTTCCCAGGCTAAGACTTCCCAGGGCTCTGTGGTCTGTCTGAATTACGTCCAGATTTCCCTTGTTCACTATCAGTTTTGATGCAGCTCTGGCCAGTCACCCTAGTATTCCTGAGCATGGTTGAGGGCCCCACAGAGTCCTGGGGGGAAGGCCAATAGAAATCACAGGGCTCTTTCCATCTAGGTTCTTTATGGAAGCTCCTTTTCATAGACCTGTATCCTGCTGGAACATATGTGTCATATGGATTCTATGGTGACCTGGGCTGCAGAGGAACCCGGGACATGGTTGAGAACTTGACAATAAGAATGTAAAAGACAAGTAAGACAGCTCTCAGGGTTGAAGTGACACTACTGGAAAACTAGCTACATGTTGCGACGGCTTGAGTCTCGAGATCTGGTCGATTGATGAACTGCAGCATTACTGTTCCTCTTGATCCTCAAAAGGGCTTCAGGCCCTGTAAAGCCTCCTTGTTGCTAAGTTTTGTTTAGTTTTGCTTAGTTCCATAGTTTTGCCACTAGATCACCAGAGCTTTGGAATTTGGAAGGGATATGTGGTTTTTAATTTACAAAAACATGTTTGAAAATTTGTCCCATAAAATTGAGAATATCAGTCTGAGTTCGGTATGAATCTATCTTTTCCCAGAGAGGAATGCATCTTTGGAGTCCTTCTGACTATGGTAGGATCTTCCTTCCAGGAGGGGTTTCCTCAGGCTCCTCGGAAAATAAGCCTAACAACTCAGATCCAGTGGATGACAACTGACCTTACATCATCTTTTTGGGGTGCTTTCCCCCATTACCAGTGACAGAAGAAGGGCAGTGCACTTAAGAAATAAACCGATAAATTGGGAAGTCCGGGTCAAGCCTAGCATTTTTTATTCTATCATGCTCCTTCATCTGACTATGCCCTAGGATCACAGCTCAGATAGGCAGGGAGGAGGAGGAGGGGCCTGGGACCGCCTGTTGCCCATCTCGGTGGAGGCTATAAATAGGTAGGCACAGGAGAGCAAGCTGCTAGTGTGTGGGCAGCCTTTTCTGTATCAGGGCCCCATTTCCTAGGCTCTTCAGTGGTTCTTACATTGGAAAGCGACAAGGGCTATAGACCAGAACAAGGAGCATATAAACATATTCATACAATGGCCAGTTTTGTCTCAAGCATTTCCCTTTATGTACTTCAACTTCTTTAACTCATAAGCAGAGCTTTCCTGGGAAGAAATTCATACTTATAAATCCAATACACTAAACTTTAAATATTAGGAGTCTAAACGCCTCCAAGTGTTCCAATATCAAGAATAACTTTGTAAGATTTCACCTTAAAAAAATGCACCTTGCTTAGACATTTCAAACCAGTTACAAAGCTGTCATTCTACTAGACAAAGCTGTCATTCTACTTTTTTTTTCAAGATCACTCTTCCTGTGATAAATTTATAAAATATCAAATACGCAAAGCCATTTACTTACTTTACACAAAAATGTTAATGCTAATGGGTCTTTTCCTTAACTATTCCTATGCTTTATTCTAAAGCTTTCCAGGTTAAAAAAATGCTTATGCACCTAAGGCAGGCAGTTACCATGCCAGTGTCTGCTAGCAGACTCTTGGGCTGGGAGGAGGAGAAGCTTATTTGTGAACCCATTGGCAACACTAAATTCTATATATAGTTATATTAATCACTCCATAATGTCAAAGGAGTAATAATTGGATGAAATAGTATATAACGTATATCTTGGATTTGCTTTAAAATACTCTAGGGGAAAAAAAAGTTAATATGTAAATATATCCCTAAATCATAAGTGTAGGCGTGATCATCTAGTCCATTTCCCCGTGTTCAAGTTTTATGTACTTCTTTCTCCCTAAAACTCCACAGCTCTTAGCCACATTGATTACTTGACTAAGTTTTGAAATTCTAAGATACATATACATAATTGTTTGTGAACTAAGTCACTTCATTTGTGTCTGACTCTTTGCAACCCTATGGACCGTAGTCCACCAGGTTCCTCTGTCCATGGGATTCTCCAGGTGCAAACACTGGAACGGATTGACATGCCCTTCTCCAGGGTATCTTCCTGTCCCAGGGATTGAACCCGTGTCTCTTAGATCTCCTACGTTGCAGTTTCTTTACCACTGGCACCATCTGGGAAGCCCAAATATACATGTTTAGATATGTAAATACCTTTACATAAATATCTCTAGAGATCATTGAAGCCCTGATGGAAATGTGCATTCTTTCATATTCATAGAACTATGCAACATTTGAGGATCTTTAACGTTAGATCCATTTGGATTTTGGGTATTTCACATGGTTTTCTTCTGACTCAATGGCAGAACTTACAGATTCATGATAGTACATTCCCTTTGAATCAGAAAATGTCTCCTAACTGCTATTTTTAACAGTTTCTGTATTCTTTATGACACTAATAAATGGATTAATATCAACACGATTGAGTAGTAAACTCAACGGTAATGTTCAACAGTGTTTCTACTTAAATTCTTGATTCTGTTATTGTACTTCCTTGACTTTTGTACTGAAAATGTTGATTCCTAAAATAATACACATAATCACTACTATGTTTACTTTTATCTAGAACAGGAAAATGATTTTAAAATACAACATTAATATGATCAATAAAGCTACAGGATTAAGTCTAATACTTTTTATGCAGTTTCCTTTTTTTAAATTGTCTCCCAAAGTGTCATTCCCATTAAGTATGTGTAGGCGAACCATGTTCCAGAGCTGCACTGTCCAATACAGAAGCCACCAGCCATATGTGGCTACTGAGCACTTGAATGTCCAAACTGAGAAGTGCTACTCTATAAATCACACACCAGATTTCAAAGACAATAAACGAATGTAAATATCTCAGTCTTAATTCTTAAATAATTCTTAAATCAATAATTTAATACTGATAATATCCTGACAATATTTTCATTATTTGAGTCCTGGCAAGCAGGACTCCCCATGACTGAGACTCTAGTAGGAATAAGATGAAGAAACCACTCACTCATGCAGATGAAATTTGTCCTCCAGCACCCCCTACTGACATAGCTCAACAGTGAGCCTGCTGACAAGGAAAAAACGTGATATCACAAGCAAAGCAGTGAAGGGTGGATTGGAATAAGGAGATGTTAAGTGACAACTGGCACACTTTCTCTAAGGAAGGCTTGCTCTTTTGCTTTCATGGGCTTTTTATAGGTACATAAAAGACAAAGAGTTTCACCAACAGCCTTAGTGAGATTTTGCAACCTCTGCTGGTGGCCATTTCCTTGTTTTCTCACAGATCTCTGATTCAGACTGGCGATGATGGGAGTTTGTTTGTTTGCCTTAAACATTTTGAGAAATTATGGTCCCAGGATCAGGCTTGGGACTTCTGGGCCATCTCTGGTATCACCAATCCCAAATTATACAAAAGAGGGACCAAAACGTTTTACAATAATTTACTGAAAGGATGTTGGGAGTTTCCTTCCTGATCCAAACAGAAGCATCAATAGAACATTTATCTAACCTATGGGAAAAGAGTGTCCGTCTGATTTTGAGGGGTCTGAGAGGAGAGGGTTACAGCAGTGGTCAAACAGATAGACCAGCAGGTTTAACTTAACGATGCTTGCCAGAAACAACAAAGCCTTTCTGAAATGTCAGCCAGCCAAGGACAGAACTGAGGAACAGCACTGCCAGGAGGAGAAGGCGAGGGAGGAGAAGATGAAGTAAGGCATGGAGGGTCTCACGGGCTTGCTGCTTCACCCCACATCACACCCTCTGCTCTTCCATGGTGCTCCTCATCCTACTGACGAGGCCAGACTGTCGGGGTGGCAGAGTCACAGACAAAACTTCAAGTAAGATGTTTTCACTTATAGGGACTACAGTGCAGAAGAAAATATGGGAGAGAATGGGGTCATGGAAGATGGGCCTGTGGCCCGACTCCTCCTGCCTCTCCTCACGTTCCTTGGGGCACCTTAATTCGAGAGACCACCACTTCAAGTTTCTGCCATGTCCTGTGTCCCTTTTGCCCCTTGGTTGGCACACAGAGAGGCGACTTAAAGAGGAAAGCCACACTGGGGGAGGACAGAGTGCAAGGGCTTGGTAGTCATGAGGCCTTTCTAGCCCCAACTCTGAAACTGACATGTAAGAATAAGGTCCCTCTGGGACACGGGGTCTCTATCTGTAAAATTAGAGCTGTTCCAACTCCAGGGCCCTATCAGAAAAGTCAAAGGATGAAAGAGGTGACAGAGCCAGGATTTGGGGAAAAGGTGAACAGAATAAACAGCAGACACAAAAGCCCTTGGTCTGATCTCCTGGTATTAGCACTGAGGAAGGTGACTCACTCTGGCCCACCCAGAACTGCCCTTTATTCCTGGCCCACCACTCCCATTTTCTCCTCTGACCTCTTGGGAAGACAAATTCTGTCAAGTCATGGACATAAGACACAGCCTTAGTCATCAACTCAGTAAAAGCTACTAAGAGTCACATGGATGGCTTATTTGCCCTTTGTGAGCTAATCTTCTTCCAAAGCTGCATGAATTCTGCCACACCTATGTGGACACACAGAAGGTAATTTTCCTGTGCCTTGCCTCTACCAAAGCCCAGGTTTATAGCCTTCTAGGTACTTAACATTGATCAAATAGCATGTCTTATACATTCAACCTCTGTAGCCCTGTCACCAACCCTCATCTCTTGTTCTCCTCACCCAAAGCTTGCCCATTCTTCCACCCTACTCAAGTGTTATTCCAGACCTGCTCTGTTGCTAATTCCACACTATCAGATGGCTTGATGTCCCTGCTAGCTAATCTTCTTCCAAAGCTGCATGAATTCTGCCACACCTATGTGGACACACAGAAGGTAATTTTCCTGTGCCTTGCCTCTACCAAAGCCCAGGTTTATAGCCTTCTAGGTACTTAACATTGATCAAATAGCATGTCTTATACATTCAACCTCTGTAGCCCTGTCACCAACCCTCATCTCTTGTTCTCCTCACCCAAAGCTTGCCCATTCTTCCACCCTACTCAAGTGTTATTCCAGACCTGCTCTGTTGCTAATTCCACACTATCAGATGGCTTGATGTCCCTGCCCTCAAGACTGTTCTACCATAGTGTTCTGACTGCCTGTCAATAAATGTGTCTGTGAAGGCTGTAACAAAGATATTACTCATTTAGTCAGTTATTATATACAGTGATGGGCCAGCCCTTACATTATCCTCCTGTTTTATTTAGTGCACACCACCAAAACGGTAAGTACTTCATAACATAATTTTATTTTCTAATACGGTTTTCAGAGGTTTCTAGAGAAAAAAGTTTACGTTCTGATTTGAAAACCTTCCTTACTACACTGTATTCCTGACAAGAAACCTCCAGAAATACCCTAATGAGCCCCTGAAATCACAGGTCTTTAATCCTAAATTACATGGAATAAAATATCTACCTGGCATGTGGGATGAATTTACCTCTCCAAATCTCATACCCTCAGATCTTCCCAGGACATTCACATATAGGTGGGCTCTGGGAGAATAATAGGCCTCAGAAAACAATTTATTTTGTTTCCCCCAGAAGTCAAGTCAACTTCCTCCTTGTCCAGTCAACCTGATCTGACTTTCCTTACCTAACATACTGTGACCTAGCCTACTGAGATTAAAGCTTATGACTAGAACTCTTTTCCTTCCTTGTTGACTTTACACATATTCTTTCAGGTGTATAGATTATTTTATGAGGAAGACTATAAACAGTGTATGGTAGTAAAAAAGCAATTCAGCTTCCCCTTACCACTCCAAATTAGCAAACAACCATCATAAGTCCTGACTGGGGAGTGTTGGGCTTTCTCCCTGTGGGTGAAAGTATCCAAGTGGAGGCTGGGTGATCGGCAGCCAGAGGATTCCACATTGATTCACAGCTGGAAATCAGGAGTCCTGAGTGTTATTTCAATCCACAACTCAATGAGTCTCTTTCCTATGCATAGAGAGAGAAAGAAAAAGTGGAGAAGTCCAACTCCTACAGCCCTTGTCTTGGCACTTCATCAAATCTTGTATTAAAGGTTTTGTGTATTAAAGTGTATTAAAGCAGATATACTGTCTTTTCAACTAAGTTATAGGTCCCCAGAGGCAGAGTGCATTGCCTTTCTTTTCCCATTCCACTCTTGACAGTACACAGCCTAGGTTCACTGTTTAAAAGGTATTCAATGACCCCCAAATTCTCATCATCCTTTTAATGGCACACTTTAAAGTTACTCCTGAATACTCCATATTCAGGGATATGGAGATGCAGTGAAACTTGGTCCCTGCACAAAAGAAACCCCGTAACATCAGTGTGTAGAAAGACTGACTTATAATGAAAGCTATGTCATAGTTATGGGTACTGGCATATCCAGAAATCACAGTTATGGGAGACAAAAGTTCAAATGAGGAAACTGAACATTCTTGCTTGTGAGATGGATGAAGAAATATTTGACAGATGAAATCCTCTGGACCTGGGGATGAACTGGGACTCAAAGGATGAACAGTGTTTTTACCAGGTAAATAGTGAAAACCTAAAAACTTGGATGCAATACCCCAGTCAGTGATAGCAGGATACACTTTCTTCTCAAGTGCACGTGGAACATTCTCCAGGGTAGACCACATGTTAGTCCATAAAACACATTTCAATACATTTAAAAGAACTCAAATCATACAAAGTATGCTCTTTAGCCACAGTGGAATTAAATTAAATCAACAACATAAGGGAATTTAGGGAATTCACAATTATGCAGAAGCTAAACAACACACTCCTAAGTAACCAATGAGTCAAAGAAGAAGTAACAAAGGAAACTATAAAATACTTTGAGATGAAAGACAGCTAAAACAAAACACACAAAATTTACAGGATATAGTGAAAGCAATGGTTAGCAGGAAATGTATCGCTGTAAATTCCTATGTTAAAAAAGAAAAAAGAGGGACTTCACTGGCAGTCCAATAGTTAAGACTCCGTGACCCCACTGCAAGAGGCATGGGTTCAACTCCTCATCAGGGAACTAAGACCCCACACACCTCTCGTCACAGCCAAAAAAACCCAAAATAAAATATATTAAAGTTAAAAAGAAAAAAGAGGACACTTCCCTGGTAATCAAGTGGCTAGGACTCCTCACTTCCAGTGCAGGGAGCCTGGGTTCAATCCCTGGTTAGAGAACTAAGACCCCATATGCTCGGGGCAACTTAAGCCCATGTGCTACAACTAGAGAATCTGCTCATTTCAATCACTAAGACCATGTGCCACAACTAAGACGCAATACAACCAAATAAATAAATTTATAAAGAAAAGACAAAGTACAACCTGGGTGGGAAGAGATGTCCTTTCCCAACTTCAACGAAGAACAGAGGCACAACCTGGACCATGCGGGACCTGATGGAATAATGGTGCCTAGCTTATCACTCGGAGAAGGCAATGGCAACCCACTCCAGTACTCTTGCCCAGAAAATCCCACGGGCAGAGGAGCCTGGTAGGCTGCAGTCCATGGGGTCGACTGAGCGCCTTCACTTTCACTTTTCACTTTCACGTTTCACTTTCATGCACTGGAGAAGGAAATGGCAACCCACTCCAGTGTTCCTGCCTGGAGAATCCCAGGGACAGGGAAGCCTGGTGGGCTGCCGTCTATGGGGTCACACAGAGTCGGACATGACTGAAGCGACTTAGCAGCAGCAGCAGCTTATCACTAAGTGAGAGGAAATGGGACAGAATCATGCATAAACACCAGAGTGAGCATGACAATTGACTCATGCCACGGGAACAACAATGTAAAGGAGACACAACACAACTACGATCACAGGGATGAGAAGAGATTTAAGACTGGGATATGGTAGATGTATCAGGAAGATCCTAGCTTTCTTCATGGGGATAGACTGGAGCAAAACTCTTCTTTTACCTTTTTTATTATTATATGTGCCTCTCTTACTTTTCCTCTCTGAGTGGAGCCCCAAGAAACTCAAATTACACAGAATACAAGACAAACTGTTAGAAATGACCCAAGAAAATACAAAGTGCTGGGGAAAGGCAGTGTGTTTCAAAAGAAAAAGGAGTAGCACCAGGGAATTCCCAGGCGGTTCAGTGGTTAGGACTCAGTGCTTTCACTGCCATGGCCCAGGATCAATCCCTGCTTGGGGAACTAAGATGCTGCAAGCCATACAGTGTGATTAAAAAAAAGAAAAACAAAACAGGGTAGCAGCAGTTAAAGTCCAGGAAAGATTTTATTCACAAAAGTAGTGGCATATGAAGGTGAAAGGATATGAAAGACTTTAAAAATTGCCTTCTGATCACAATTATAAAATAAATTTAGTTTGATAAATGTAGAAAAACACAGAAAGAAAAAATGAAAATTGCAAATTATTATCCTACTACTCAGATAAAACCATCATTAATATTTGAGAGGTATAGTTTTCCTCATCTTATTTGTATCTGTGTCTATCTATAAGTATTTATAGATACTATAAATATAAATATCTATAAATATGGATATACAGATATGAAAGTACATGTTTGTGAATATATACACAAATATGGAGACGTAACTATACATACACATATATTTCATAGATATATATGTAGATATATATGTAGATACAAAGATATAACTACACATGGATATCACTACACATACATTTCAAAACAAAAGTTGTGACTGATAAGGATTCTAACAGTGGAAATGGGAGGTAATAAACAGACCAGACACAAAAAGGAAAAGAAAGTACAGACAGGCAATGGAACCTTCCAGAAAGAGTATGAGCTAAACGAGACTAGATTTAAATCCTGCCTCTGCTTCTATGGAAACATAAGCAACCTACTTATCCATGCTGAACCTCAGCTTTCTCATGTGTAAAATGAAGACAATCTGTACTTGATCGAGCTGTTTTAGTGATCAGACACTTGAAAACATCAGGTATGAAGCATCCTGTCCAGAGAATGGGAGGTGCTGAGCGTGTGCTACTGTTGTACAGCAGGCTGTCTGGGTAGCTGCATGTGGTGCTGCTTGCTTCTTTATTTTTAATGTGGACCATTTTAAAAGTCTCTATTGAATTTGTCACAATATTGAGTCTGTTTTATGCTTTGGCTTTTTGGCCACAGGCATGTGGGATCCTAGCACCCCTGACCAGGGATCGAACCCACAGCCCCTGCACTGGAAGGCAAAGTCTTAACCACTGGACCACCAGGGAAGTCCCTGGTGCTGCTTACTTCTAATGTAAGACACTTACACCTAAGAGGGAGGCCAGGGACACTCTCTCACATTTCAGTTCAGTTCAGTCACTCAGTCGTGTCTGACTCTTTGCGACCCCATGAATCGCAGCACACCAGGCCTCCCTGTCCATCACCAACTCCCGGAGTTCACTCAGACTCACGTCCATGGAGTCTGTGATGCCATCCAGCCATCTCAACCTCTGTAGTCCCTTTCTCCTCCTGTCCCCAATCCCTCCCAGCATCAGAGTCTTTTCCAATGAGTCAACTCTTCGCATGAAGTGGCCAAAGTACTAGAGTTTCAGCTTTAGGATCATTCCTTCCAAAGAAATCCCTGGGTTGATCTCCTTCAGAATGGACTGGTTGGATCTCCTTGCAGTCCAAGGGACTCTCAAGAGTCTTCTCCAACACCACAGTTCAAAAGCATCAATTCTTCGGTGCTCAGCCTTCTTCACAGTCCAACTCTCACATCCATACATGACCACAGGAAAAACCATAGCCTTGACTAGACGGACCTTAGTCGGCAAAGTAATGTCTCTGCTTTTGAATATACTATCTAGGTTGGTCATAACTTTTCTTCCAAGGAGTAAGCGTCTTTTAATTTCATGGCTGCAGTCACCATCTGCAGTGATTTTGGAGCCCAAAAAAATAAAGTCTGACACTGTTTCTACTGTTTCCCCATCTATTTCCCATGAAGTGATGGGGCCAGATGCCATGATCTTCGTTTTCTGAATGTTGAGCTTTAAGCCAACTTTTCCACTCTCCTCTTTCACTTTCAACAAGAGGCTTTTTAGCTCCTCCTCACTTTCTGCCATAAGGGTGGTGTCATCTGCATATCTGAGGTTATTGATATTTCTCCCAGCAATCTTGATTCCAGCTTGTGTTTCTTCCAGTCCAGCATTTCTCATGATGTACTCTGCATATAAGTTAAATAAGCAGGGTGACAATATACAGCCTTGACGTACTCCTCTCACATTTAGGAGCCCTCAATTCATTAAGTCCCAAGACAAACAGATGGTATAGTAAATTACATACCATAAAATTCTCCATTTTAAGGTGTACAATTCAGTGGTTTTTAATATATTCACAAAGTTGTATAACCATCACCTTTAATTCCACATCAATTCCATTTTTATCATGCCCAATCTGGGTGATACCCGTTAACTATCATTCCCTATCGCCCTTTGTCTTGCCAGCTCCCACCTCATCCCCTTACCAGCCCAAGGCAAGCAATAGCTCAGAGATCACAAGGATTCCAGATCCCAGCTATATGAAAGAGCAAATTAGCCAGAAGTGGTCACAAGTCTTTTAAAACTGCTGGTGAACTCCCCTTAAGCAACAGCGTACCTAATTTCACAAGCATTCACAATCTGCACAGGACACAATACTTAGCCATCTTGCAGCTTGCAATTTCCCTCTAATCAGCCATACTATACTAGGCAACAGACCAAGGTTATAAGCTCATTTTATCTAGTTATTTTAATACTCATCAGTCTCAGAAAACCCTTCTGACTCTCATAAAACAAAACAGCAGGAGGACTTGGACGGCTAGCACTTGTCTGCTGATTCCTGAATAAACTTGAGTCAGGCAGATAATTTTTCTTTTCTGGCTTTTCCTGAAACAGGGCAGGCACGTCCCTGTCCCTGAACAAAAGCATCAGCATAGGGAGAGTAATGAGGGCCACCAATTTGGGTGAAGTGTCTGTTTGCCTAATCCATTTTTCTCTCAGAATTATAAAATAATTGTCCATCGTCTCTGGCAAAGGAAACCACTATCCTGTCTGTACTGAGATATGGACCTAATTCAGATGTCAGCTACATTCATGAGCCCTCAATTCATTAAGTCATCAAGGCAAACAGATGGTGCCTTGCAATTAGTGTGATGGCAAAATGATTCAGAGAGTGGAGATCAGTCAATAAAAACCTATTTGCAGTGCCACTGAGTGTGGCAGTGCGTTCCAGAAGAGGCACCTCATTCTCAGAGAAATGTCAGACTTGTAAAATTAGCCCTAAGTCACCGTTGGGAGAGACAGAGTGGGGGAAAGCAGAGAGCCAATGGGTACCCAAGGCAGCTGGGGAGAGGAAAGGAGGGTTCTGAAAGGGAGACTATCTATAAGGTGGTGATCAAGAGAATAAGAAGCCACAGGAGCCCACAGCCCCTGTCCAGCTACCACAGTCCAGTAGCACAAATGCAGCTAGAGTTACTGAACTCTGGTACTCACCTCTGCAGAGAAATAGCCTTGAGTCATTCAACCAACATTTTCCATGTGCAGGATACCACCAAGTGCTGTGGGTGGAAACATAATGGAGGTTCTGCTGCCAGGGTGCTTGCAACCCAACGTTCATGCACAACCACAGGACTCTCCATCATACTAAGTACCAGGAGCCAGCTGGGGAGCCCGGGTAGAAAATCACATTTATCCTTTCTAGTGGAAAGAGCTGTTTACCTGTGGTAAACAGAAAGGTTTTTCCTTCCAGTGGTCAATTCTTTCTTTGTGTAATCTAGTCAAACTCCCTGTATATATAAATACAGATAATAAAAATTAGTCAACTTTTTCACTTACATAGTTTATATAAGATTATAAATTTTCTAATTTTTAAAATCAAGATATAAATTACCTAAAACTGAATGCTAAAGACACCAAATTCTGTCTACTCACTCTCTACCAAAAGACATATTTAATAAGTTATATGGGATATAAAATTACATCAAATTTTAAGACAAAATGATTGTGCTGCTAATTCCAAATCCAACCATTTCCACACAAGGGAAAGAGGCAGGTGGTCTTCAGCTCCTCTAGAGAAGTTACATACCCACCACCCCACTTGCCTCTCTCCCTACCCACCATGCACCCCAAATAACTAATAGGAAGAACAAAAAGGAATTCTGAGGAGCTGCAGTGAATCCAAGATCCATTTTTTAGTGACAACCACAAGGATTTTGTTAGAAAATATTGTCATCGAAAGTCGTGCATCAAACCTAGAGGGATGCAAATGTATTTCCTTATTTGAGCTGTTTGGGCTTTCCTGTGTAAATAATCTTCTCGACATCACTGTATACAGAAATCGGGCAAATTTTCGCCAGGTTGGACAGAGCACATTACTGAGTGAAGACACGTCTCATTTCTGCCACAGTTCTTTAGAGCGCTGGCCCCTGTCATTCAGTTATTTGTCCACATGTCACTGGCTGTATGTACACAAAAGCAGAAGTAGCATCAGGGATTTACCCAGGTTTCATGTTTGGTTAATGGAGTGGGAAGCAGG
This sequence comes from Aepyceros melampus, assembly GCA_006408695.1. Classification (NCBI taxonomy): domain Eukaryota; kingdom Metazoa; phylum Chordata; class Mammalia; order Artiodactyla; family Bovidae; genus Aepyceros; species Aepyceros melampus. The sequence goes on from SJXQ01006140.1 coordinate 83,579, forward strand.
TTTTCCAATCAAGTCAGGGAATTTAAGAGAAAGTACAGGTGTATGAGGAAGGTGTATTCAGAGCAGCAGGGAGGACAGGAGAGAGAGAATTAAGTTCAGTTACAGCCATCTTACAGAGTCTGGAATTTTATGATGGCCTGGACCCTGGTCAATGTTCCCTGAGCACTGGTCTGTATAGACTATTACTGCTTTAAAGCAGCAGGCCTTCCTTGTCAAGGTAGTAGAGGAATGACACTACTGCATGCAGCTGCCTTCCATATCCTTAAGACCTAGAATATGGCCTCAATACAAAGGATACTACAAGCCACAAACTGAACAGCCTTTAGCTTTTTGGCAGAGAAATGCTGATAGGACCTTTCTAATGCATTCAATTTTCAATGCCTCAAACACACTCAGCTTTTATAAATATCCAGCTCTGAAACTTTCAAGGGCCAACAAATACAATACTGTCCAAGTTCTTTTCCTAGCATTAAAGGTCCTCCCCACTGAGCTTACTTTCCATTACTCTCTGACAGTGCTTAGCCACAAGTGTTTGCCTTTTCCCCTCATTGTCCTTCATACCACAGCTACAATTCCACAGTCTACTTCTATTCCTCCACCCACTGTTTCCTTTTCTGGAATATTCTTCCAATTTATTTACACACTAGTCATCCTTCAAAGTTCACACATTCAAGCCCCAGTTCCAAGAAGCCTACTTTGAAATAGCTCACTCACTATGGTATCCACCTGGATTGACTGCTTTCTACACCTATTCCTTTGACCTAATCAGATTATAGGTTACTTCAGGGAAGGAACTGAGTCTAATTTCTGAGTCCAGCACAGCACCAGGCACAACACACATGTCAAGTATTTGGTGACCCTGACTCTCATTTCTAGTCTTAAAATACTCATACTCAATTTTTCTCAAAAGTCTTAATATTTATTTTAGACAAAATGCCACAAAGATCACACAATATTTTTTAAGGACGTCTAAAACTGGATTATGTAACTTTAAGGTGAGCCGTAACCTAAATAGACGTCTGAGTTTAGAAGCTCATTTCTTTTATAGTGGATATGATCATATGTGGACAGCTCCTTGGAGTATGAAAAGTTAAAGAGACTAGAGTCTCTAAAGAGGGGAAATTAGCTCAAACTGGCAGACACTTCCTGTGCTGCTTTTCTATAAACTACATGTAGATTAAATTTAATACAAGAGAACCTGAATTTTTTTAGTCTTCTGAATTATTCTTTGAAATGACACAGAGTAAGAATGAAATAATACATGTTGTACGTTAAAAATAATAATGTCTGTATCATGAACATTTTAATAGTTAAATCAGTTGTCACTATTGTTTTCTTATGGTACTAAATAAAGAATAGCAGAATAATCTTTTTAAAATCTTATATATCGTCTGATAGTTATCATTACCAAGATTCTGATTTCTACATACTAATCAGAAAGGGATCATTTCTTACACATATAGTTGGACAGCTCCTTGGAGTATGAAAAGTTAAAGAGACTCTCTAAAGAGGGGAAATTAGCCCAAACTGCAGACACTTCCTGTGCTGCTTTTCTATAAACTACATGTAGATTAAATTTAATACAAGAGAACCTGAATTTTTTTAGTCTTCTGAATTATTCTTTGAAATGACACAGAGTAAGAATGAAATAATACATGTTGTACGTTAAAAATAATAATGTATCATGAACATTTTAATAGTTAAATCAGTTGTCACTATTGTTTTCTTATGGTACTAAATAAAGAATAGCAGAATAATCTTTTTAAAATCTTATATATCGTCTGATAGTTATCATTACCAAGATTCTGATTTCTACATACTAATCAGAAAGAGATCATTTCTTACACATATAGGGCAGAGTTTGCCTCTTTCTGCACAATGCATATCATAGGAATTTTTAAAGTAATAACTTACACTTTATATTTGTTTCCTCATTAATCACTACTACTGTTATCCTCTTTTTACAAAGGAAGAAAATGAAGTTCAAAGTCATGGTTAGTATATGGCCAAGCTGGGACTAGCACTGGTCTGCCTGACTCCAAATCCCATTCTCTAGAAATTAGTAAACAAACTTAACATTATTTTGATTCAAAGAATAGGCCATGGCCATTGCTGCAGTTAGCCTTTGTATTTCCAGAATCAAGGGACTTGATGACTTCTGCATTACCTATGAATATGGCTTTCATATTCAAATCTCACGTACTCTTATTTTCTTAAATATTTGTTTGGCTCCACTGGGCCTTAGATGCTGCATATGAGATCTAGTTCCCTAACCAGGTATTGAACCCAGGTCCCCTGCTTTGGGAGCTCAGACTCTTAAGCCACTGGATCACCAGAGAAGTCCCTCTTTTACTGTTTTAATTACCCTAAATCAACTTCTGATCTTCCGACTTAACTTTCAAGCCCTTTGTATCCACTGTCGCTTCTTTTAACATTACCAAGGCCCTCCAGAGCTCAAAGACAGTGTCCAGGGAGATATCGCCACGAACCTGACAAACACGTGCCAGCAAGGAGCTGAAAGCACTCCACACGACCAAGGTAAGGAGTTTTTATCCTACTCAGAATGAATGTTTCCTGAAGTGAAAGTGAAAACCGCTCAGTCGTTTCCGACTCTTGGCGACCCCAACGGACTATACAATCCTGGAATTCTCCAGGCCAGAATACTGGAGTGGGTAGCCTTTCCCTTCTCCAGAGGATCTTCCCAACTCAAGGATAGAACCCAGGTCTCCCGCATTGTAGGCAGATTCTTTACCAGATGAGCCACAAGGGAATGTTTCCTACTTGTGTCTGAATTATGAGACCAAAGATTTTCAAGATCCTGAACCTATGACACTGAGCTTCTACCTGTGGGGTAGAGCACTTGGCAGTCTGCCTCGTTTCACGGTTATAGCCAGAGATTCTAGTTTAGTTAGAAAACAGTCCTCATGGCAGTGCTTGATGCTTTGCGCCAATTCGCCAGGAAGTTACCGAGTGATCTACTAACAAATTAGGGATTCTGTCCCGGGAAGTTCACCGTTATAAGGTGCCTGTGACGACTTTCCTCTGGCAAACCACTCCGGTCAGTATGGAGTCACCCGTGCTTGTAATGAATGGCTGCCTCCGACTACAGTGTAAGCGCCAAGCTCAGAGGCCTATAGCGCCTGTTCGCGGCCGATAACTGCCAGGGCATGAAAGTGGATCCAGCGCCCTAAATGCCGCCGGCAGCCCCTCCTCACCCGCAGCCGAGTCTGAAGAACCGGCGGAGGTTTAACCCTCTCAGCCTCAGTCCCGCCCCGCTGCGTTCGCTGATGCTCGCTGCTGCCACCTCCCAGGAGGAAAACAGCGAAGCTAATGTCAAGTTCCGCCCGGCCAAGGGCCGAGAAGAACCCTCGACCGTCCTCCGCTGCGCCTAAGCGGCCGACTCCTCACCTCTGATGCAATCCGTACGTAAGAGCCAGGAAAGAGAAGTCACCGCCCGCGCACGTCGCCCCAGCCAATCCGAGGCTCTCTCTGGGCCGCCCCACCCATCGCGTACACGCACGCACGCACCCATCCACCCGCCCCGACTCACGCGTGCCCGTTGCTGGCTTCTGATTGGCTGAGGTCGGACGTAGGCGGGACCGGGAGAAGCCGGCTGGACGGCGGGTGCTGGAGAGGGGTCAGAATCCGGTAGGAACCTGAAACGTCTTGAAGTTGTAAGTGATGCAGGCGGGCTTTCGGGGTCGAGTGACTCCGGGCGGTGGAGTGGGGAGAAGTGGGTTGGCGGCCGCGGGACTGGGAGAGGGGGCTGATGCCTGGGCTGAAAGGGGCGAAGTCTGGTTGGCGGGGCTCAGGCCTCATTTCGTGGTGCCGGGGAGGGCTGGTGAGAGCGTACGGAACCTATGAGGGGATGCAGGAAAGGCTTGTAGAGCGAATCGCGGCTGAGCTGGAAGACTCGGGGATGCATCTGGGGAGGCACCGGGCTGGGGCCGACTTCGCGGAGCCCGTTGGCCCGAGCGTGTCCGGGACTTCTTTGAGAGCGGGTGGTTGAGGAGGGATTGGGAGGGCGTGCGGTCCGGCCATGGAGTCCTGACAAGGTCACAGGAAGGGAAAGGGGAGGAAGGTTGAAGGGTTGAGGGGAGGGCGTAAAACTACACCAACCTTCCCGCCATCAGGGTATTCTCTTCCACCTTTGGCGACTCTCTTCCGCCTCAGGAAGGTAAGAAGGACCAGGGCCTGTATCAAGCGCCTCTGATAGAATTTACATTTCTTCCTCAAAAGTAAACCTGCCAAGTTAGAGATTACAAAACATAGCTAGCATAGGATTAGAATTGGGAGCAGTCGAAATGAGTCGGCGGGTTTATTCGCCTAATAACTGATTACCGGGGCGGGAATCAGTTATTCCCCTCTTCTGGATAATCTCTATGGATGGAATCTATGCTTCCAGAGGTGCCTGGGGTGAAAAGTTGTGATGTATAAGTGATACCAGGCCCCAGCATGACAGTCGTATTTGAGTTTTGTACACCAGTAGTTCTCTTGATTCCCTGTGCACCAGAATCTCTTGAACAGGTCTTCTTAAAATATGGATTCTTTGGGACCTGCCCCAGACCATCTGAATCAGAATCTCCTGGGGAGGGGACTTGGCAGCCGTTTAAAACGGGCTGACAGTTGACGGGTTCAAAATGAAAATTGGAATCCATTGTTAGAAGCTCCTGTGGCAAAAATGACAGCTGTGAAGATCCTTAAATCTTTTTACATCACGTGATGCGAGGCGGCTTCTGTTCCTTACTCTGCTAGGTGCCCATGCACTTGGAAAGGTCTTCAGTAGTATCTTAGTTTACAGAATAATTCGTGTTTTCCAAATTGGCATTGAGTATCTGGTTTTAGGTGCCTCCTTTTGTACATGTTCAGCTTTCTGGCAGATCTGGGTCAGTTGCTGTGGGTGGATAAGAAAATGATAAAGGAAATCCAGAAGTGATGCTAGGGGAAAAAATATTCAAATCACAGCTGAAATTGTTAGATGAATTAAGTCACTGGGGAAGAAGATTCCATTTAACTTTAGGCATGACAGACAGGCATGACAGACATTTTTCACAATTCAAAGGAGGAGATGCAGGCATCTGTTAAGAAGTGGATTTTCTATTTTTTCAGATTAAATGTACACCAGCATAATAAGACAAATGATCTGGCAATATATTGTCAATCAAAAGAACCCACAACTCCTTATTAGGAGAGCTGGGTTCTTCCTAATCCTGACCTGCCAGAGATTCCTGTTGTTGAGCAGTTTATTTCACTCTTCATAAGCTTTCTTTTTCCATCTGTAAAATAAGGCTACTGGCATGGATTGATACTTGGGTTTTTATTCTCAAGTGACTTACACTTATTGACCCTGATACTTTAAAAGTTAACCATCTTTTATTTAGGTGGCTGTAAATCAGGAATACTTGAGGAAACTTCTAGGTAATGAGGAAGAGAATTATTAAAATCTTACACTCAGGGAGTTTTATAGATATATGTCATGTTAGAAATAGAATTTGAACCATAGAATAACAAATTAACTGTGATGTGTTGAACTTTTAATATTCCCCTTTCTTTATGCTGAAATGTGCACACAAGGTGTTCTGTATCAGAGACAAATTATCCTTAGTCATTTAAGACAAATAATGACTACATGGTTCCTTCATACCTTGATTCTTACCCCAGGGACTACTTTCTGAAAGCCAGATCAAATGGCCTATCCATACAAACTGTGTAAAGAAGGAGAAGCGAACTTTCTCTACACTGATCTGTTGGACAATTAGTTATCTAGAAATTAGGACAAAGGAAGAAAACATGCTTTTATATCTGCAAAAGGAGGTGCTAGTTTTTAAAAGTGGATTGTCATATATAGTGGGTTTTTTTCTTGTGGTCGCAAGGATCCAAAGCCTACTCAGGTTATCATGTGTTCTTTCATTGAGCAATGTAAGAATTAAAAGAGAAATTAGCACTTATATAGATAAAGCTTGATATTTTTCTTACTGATGAAACTCTACAAATGTGTTTAATTGTTATTTTTCACTAAATTTTCCTAATTGCCTGAGAATAATTTTAATAGTTGAATAAATTTTGAAGTAATATTTTTCAACAAACAATAAGTTTAATTAGAATGTGGGATTGGTGAGGAAGGTAGAAGGAGGAATTGTGATAAAATTGGAAAGATTTTGAAATGTTTGCCTTTAGGAAGTTTAGATTGGTTATGAAGGGAACTAATAAACATACTGGCCTAAAATAGTTTAATCTTACCTTCTAGTCGATTTATGTAGTATCTTGGGGTTTGTTTGTTTGGGTGTTTTTGGCTGCACCATGCAGCATATGGGATCTTAGTTCCCAGACCAGGGTCCAGGCCCCCTGCAGTGGAAGCATAGAGTCTTAACTGCTGGACTACCGGGGAAGTCCTCATTTATGTGGTATGTTGAAAGCCAACCTCAAATATTTCTCTGAAACTTCCCAAACTTTATCTAAAAGATATCACACTCTCACTGTCTCTGTTATGCTCTTGGCAAAGTGTACACACTCTGGCATGTTTTTAAAAGAATCTAATTTATGAAACATTTCAGTGTTTACATTTTAATCTCTTCAGATATATAATGAGCATCCTGAACCTTGAGCTTGTTGAACCTTGTGTATAATAAAAGCTCAGACAAAGTAGGGGTTCATTCAGTTAGGTAATGGAGCACAAGAAAGAAGAGAAAGTCAAAGTGAGAGTCGCTCGGTCGTGTCCAACTCTTTACAACCCATGGACTATACAGTCCATGGACTTCTCCAGGCTAGAATACTGGAGCTGGTAGCCTTTCCCTTCTCCAGGGGATCTTTCCAAGCCAGGGACTGAACCCAGGTCTCGCGCGTTGCAGGCAGATTCTTTACCAGCTAAGCCGCCAGGGAAGCCCTAGTTCTAATTAATTCTATATGTGTGATACTATAGCTCATCTGGATTAAGGTCTTCTCTGTCAGATGACAGAACTGTACTCTTCCCAGTGAGGATGGAGGCTTGGAGGGACAATTTCACTTTTCAAACTAAACACTACCCTCACGTCTAGAGTTTTTTGAGACCTTTGATTACTATTAAACCCCTTGAATAGCAAAGTGTTGAATGAGAGCCATTTATTACTGGAGGGAGTGTGATGCACATGAAAAATTCATAAGCTAAGACTATACAGATAATGGGATGGGCCGTTAACTTTTTGATGTCATCTGTAAATGACATCTGACTGATGTCAATTACAACAGTTTATTGTAATTAACATCAGTCAGAGATACTTGTGCACTTATATACTATGTCTGACTCCTTTTTTAAATCTGTGGGTGAAGTTTATCATCTGTTCAGATCAGTCAGAAGGAAGTATGTACAGTGATTGTGACTAAGGTGAAATTGAAATATTACTTTACTGTGATGAAATGCCTGTTAGCTTCCTGTGTTTAAAAAAAAAGACCAAAAAGGGAGACTGGAGCCTTGGTCCCTTTGTTATGAAAATTAATCTTTTTTTCACCCTGTTATTCATATAATCAGGTTAGTATCTTGCTCTTTTTTTGTATTACTTAAAGGAATAATCTTATAAAAAAGTATGCTTTTAACTGCAGAACCTCATGGAAATTCTGTTTCAGGAAGATTCTTCAGTGACTATGTCAAGCGACACAGATATTTCTCTTTCTTCATATGATGAAGATCAGGGATCTAAACTTATCCGAAAAGCTAGAGAGGCACCATTTGTCCCCATTGGTAAGTTTGACTTTGATGGTCTAATAAACTTTAACACATAGAAGTGTGGGCAATTTGTTTCATTCATCAAGCATTTCCTGATGAAGCATTTATTTTTTAATATTTTTCATATGTTGAAATATACTTAAATTGGTATAACTCTCGAAAAAATTCTTCTCCGAATTCAGACATCTTGTTTTATTGACTTATTTCAGTGAATGTGTTGCGACCCCAAGACGACCATCAGTTGCAGTGATTTGCTGCAAGGACTCACAAGACTCAAGAGTTGTTATAAACTCACAGTTGTGGTTTATTGCAGTCTCTGCTGCATTCCCTTAACCGATTTCCTTCAGGGATAGAAGTAGGACAGAGAAGAGTTCCCCTAGCACTCTTAAAGGAATTTATTTACTGGCTTCACAAGCCCATACTTTAAAGATGATCTTGATTTTCTAGATCTGCTACCAATTTTGAATTTTTAATTCTGAATGGGGGTGGGGGGTGGGGATTAAAACCTCAGTTTGTATGCTACCTGGGTAATGGTCTCCTAAAGCATCCTTATAAAAAAATAGGACATCGATTGATAATAAATTCATCTTGATTCCCTGCCCCAGTGAATCTGACATAACTTGTGACTGTTTCTTTTACAGGAATGGCAGGTTTTGCAGCAATTGTTGCATATGGATTATATAGATTGAAGAGCAGGGGAAATACTAAAATGTCTGTTCACCTGATCCATATGCGTGTGGCAGCCCAAGGCTTTGTTGTGGGAGCCATGACCCTTGGTATGGGCTATTCCCTGTATCAAGAATTCTGGGGAAAACCTAAACCTTAGAAGAGAAGATGCTGTCTTGGTTTTGTTGGTGGTGCTTGCTTTAGTTAGACATCTCATATTGAGGTTATATGTTTATGCTGAAAATAAATTGTTTGGGTCAGACAAGAACATGGTAATTNTATGGGCTATTCCCTGTATCAAGAATTCTGGGGAAAACCTAAACCTTAGAAGAGAAGATGCTGTCTTGGTTTTGTTGGTGGTGCTTGCTTTAGTTAGACATCTCATACTGAGGTTATATGTTTATGCTGAAAATAAATTGTTTGGGTCAGACAAGAACATGGTAATTTGAATATTGGCTTCCTTTCTTGCAGGCTTGATTTACCTGGTGACCACGTTACTGGTGACTAGTTCACTAGCTAGGTCATTCAGGCAAGTCAGAGCAGCACAAAAGAAACATGTCACTTTTAAATACACTTGGTAGTGGTACCTGTCCACCTTTTTAAACTCTTCTGTTGAAATTAGTTCTAAAGAAGACAATGTGCCAATCCTGAAAATGCTCCCAGTTGCTGCAGAGTATCATATGCTTAATGTAGGAATCCTATTTACCCCAGTTAATTTAACTTTCTGACGGCCTTGTGGACTGAGTACTATTTTAAGGGCTGGTTGGCTCTTGAGGAACCCTTTCAGAACAGTGCATGGAACACAACATTATAAACCTCCCTGCAAGTCTGTGTGTGTTTTTAAACCAAACCTAAAAAGCTGGTAACAGAGCCACTTTTTTCGTATTTATTTTAGAATCATAGTTATAAACATGAGAGTAACTTAACTGGTAGATCCCTTTTAGCTCTTTTGTAATTACAGAATTATATTTTGCTGCTGTTATAATAGAATAATTTTAAATTATTTTGAAACATGTATTTTAAGTGCTAACGCAAAGGTAAATGAAAAACACTTTTTAAATGTGGGCAGTATGTTTGTTTTCTCCAAAAGAATCATCAACTAAATAAAATGTCTATAATGGAAGTAATTGATAAGCAGCTGGTTTGGTCAGACATTATACAAACTTTGGTATATCACAGAATGCTTTGCTGTACTTGTGAAATTCTCGTCTAACCTGAATTTACATTCCATGGTGATAACATGGTAAATGTAGTGTTATTAAAGTAAATGAATACATAAAAAAAAAATAACCTCAGATATGCAGATGACACCACCTTTATGGCAGAAAGTGAAGAGGAGCTCAAAAGCCTGTTGATGAAAGTGAAAGTGGAGAGTGAAAAAGTTGGCTTAAAACTCAACATTCAGAAAACTATTATCATGGCATCTGGTCCCATCACTTCATGGCAGATAGATGGGGAAACAGTAGAAACAGTGTCAGACTTTATTTTGGGGGGTCCAAAATCACTGCAGATGGTGATTGGAGCCATGAAATTAAAAGACGTTTACTCCTTGGAAGGAAAGTTATGACAAACCTAGACAGCATACTGAAAAGCAGAGACCTCTGCCAACAAAGGTCCATCTAGTCAAAGCCATGGTTATTCCTGCGGTCATGTGTGGATGTGAGAGTGGGACTGTGAAAAAAGCTGAGCACTGAAGAATTGATGCTTTTGAACTGTGGTGTTGGAGAAGACTCTTGAGAGTCACTTGGACTGCAAGGGGATCCAACCAGTCCATCCTGGAGGAGATCAGTCCTGGGTGTTCATTGGAAGGACTGATGTTGAAGCTGAAACTCCAACACTTTAGCCACCTCTGCAAAGAGCTGACTTATTGGAAAAGACTCTGATGCTGGGAGGGATTGGGGGCAGGAGGAGAAGGGGACAGCAGAAGATGAGATGGTTGGATGGCATCACCGACTCAATGGACATGAATTTGAGTGAACTCTGGGAGTTGGTGATGGACAGGGAGGCTGGCATGTTATGATTCATAGGGTTGCAAAGAGTTGGACACGACTGAGCGACTGAACTAACTGGTGTCTGTTTTATTATCACCTTTCATTTCCCAAAAGATTTCTGAATTACATCTCTGAATTACAGTTCTGAATTACATGAAATGATGAATCACAGCATCCACGCCCTACCTGTTTCCAGCACAGCCTGGGACATTCATTGCAGGAAACATCCCTGGTAACTTCCTCTGAGTGTCCTGGTTTCTCTTATCTCGCTTCTCTAGTTCTCTTTGGAAGATCACGGCTAGAAAGTGGTCTGGTCCCTAGACCTGGGAACAGTAATGGTGCCCTCGGGCCCCTCCTATAATGTCTGATGCCTCCCAAAGTAGGGGTCCCACTGCCGATCAGTGCAAAGAGGCCACAGCAAAGCCTCATCCCAACTTCCAGATGTTGACCTGTTTATCCAAAGAAGGAGCACCATGGGCTCCAAATTGGGTTCAGCTCTTCAGTTCAGTTTAGTTCAGTCGCTCAGTTGTGTCCAACCCTTTGTGACCCCGTGAATTATAGCACACCAGGCTCCTCTGTCCATCACCAACTCCCAAAGCTTGCTCAAACGCATGTCCATCAAGTCGGTGATGCCATCCAACCATCTCATCCTCTGACACCCGCCCTTCTCCTGCCTTCAATCTTTTCCAGTATCAGGATCTTTTCAAATGAGTCAGTTCTTTGCATCCAAAGTATTGAAGTTTCAGCTTCACATCAGTCCTTCCAGTGAATATTCAGGACTGATTTCCTTTAGGATGGACTGGTTGAATCCCTTTGCTGTCCAAGAGACTCTCAAGAGTTTTCTCCAACACCACATTTCAAAAGCATCATCAGTTCTTTGGACTCAGCTTTTTTTATAGTCCAACTCTCACACCCACAGATGACTACTGGAAAAACCATAGCTTTGACTACGGTTGGTCATATTTTGACTATGATGGACCTTTGTTGGCAAAGTAATATCTCTGCTTTTTAATATGCTGTGCTTTTCTTCCAAGGAGCAAGTACCTTTTAAGTTCATAGCTGCAGTCACCATCTGCAGTGATTTTGGAACCTAAGAAAATAAAGTCTCTCACTCTTTCCATTGTTTCCCCATCTATTTGCCATGAAGTGATGGGACCAGATACCATGATTTTAGTTTTCTGAATGCTGAGTTTTAAGCCAGATTTTTCGCTTTCCTCTTTCACTTTCATCAAGAGGCTCTTCATTTCCTCTTCACTTTCTGCCATAAAGGTGGTGTCATGTGTATATTGTGTCTGAGGTTATTGATGTTTTTCCCGGCAATCTTGATTCAAGCTTGTGCTTCATCCAGCCTGGCATTTCGGCAATGATATATTCTGCATAGAAGTTAAATAAGCAGGGTGACAATATACAGCCTTGACATACTCCTTTCCCAATTTGGAACCAGTCTGTTGTTCCATGTCAGGTTCTAACTGTTACTTCTTGACTTGCATACAGATTTCTCAAGAGGCAGGTCAGGTAGTCTGGTATTCCCATCTCTAGAAGTCCAGCTCTTAGACAATTTTTATTAGCCCCACTGTGTCAGTAAAAATGTGAATTCATTATCAATATTTAGGAAGTATAAGATTTTACGTGAAGATTTGGATTTCTGGCTTCTTTTGAAAAATAGCCTCTGGTGATGGTGACCCCGCCCTGACGTGGAAATCAGTGGCCCTGCCAGTGCCCCTGGGGGCTGCCCAGCTGACTCCTATATCACTGGGGAACTTAGTGTCATTGATTATCCACCCAGTGCCCCACCTGCTTTCATCTAAAGCCATGATAGTAGTTCAGCTGAAAGTTACTTGGGGTCTATCAAGATCTGTGAGCATTTCTCTCTGTATGAAGTGAGCTGTGGGGAAGATGCTCTTATCCTTCTTCCTAAGACAAGTTCACCTGTGTACCTGTCGGCAATAAGCTTCAAGCGATATCAGAAACTCGTCAATCCAGGTCTAAGCCAATGATGGCAAGTCCACCCCCTGGCCAGCAACTGGACCAGGGCAGACGTGTGACATGGGCCATCTGCGTGGGTTGAGGCAGAATGCTGGATGCTTCAGGAAACTTCTCCTCACCCTCAAGCAGAGACATGAGAAATAGACACCCCATGCTTGGTATGGTCTTCCAGATGCTGGTTTGCAAAGCTGATGGAGTCGGGATGAGCGGACACACTCAGAGGAGCAGAGCATGAAGACGAAAGGAGGCTGACCCGAAAGTCACCCCGCCAAGACTTATTTGACATTATCAGCATTTTTATCACAGGATGGATGGTTTACATTATTGTTCCAGTTTCAAGTGTCCAATACAGTGACTTGAGATTTTTATAGATTATACTTCAAGGTATTGTAAAATATCAGCGATATTGTACAGCACAGGGGATTATTAACATTTTTGTGTGAGCAATTTATTTGTTGGCTATTACTTGGAGCCAGTGGCATTCTTTCCAGACTTTGGGCTCTAAAGATTTTACTCTGTGGGACAAGATCTGACCCAGGGGCCTCAGAAGTCCTCCCAGGTCTGCAGACCTTTGGTCTGTTTGCAGAACCACATTTCCACACAACAGTTCTAGAGGTCTGGGACTTCCCTGGTGGTTAAGATCTCACCCTCCAATGTAGGGGATGTGGATTCGATCCCTTGTTGGGAAACTAAGATCGCACGTGCCTCATGACCAGAAATAGATAAACAAATAAAACAGAAGCAATACTGGGACAAATTCAATAAAGATTTTTTTTTAACCGTCTATATCAAATAAATCTTAAAAAAGAATTCTAGGGGCCATCCACTGCCTCTCCCCTCCCCCGCTCCAACTCCATATTGGAAGAGAGAAAAGGCTTCATGTTGGGCTCTTTCTGGGGAAAGAGTTGGCCTCCTTGCCTGGTGCTGACTGGGAGGGAGTGGGGAGAGAGGCCCCCTGCAGAGCCCAGGACAGCAACAACAAAACTCTGGTGAGACTGGCCTTTCCTCGTCCAAACCCCAGCAGCCTGCTGGTACCTCAGGTGCAGCAGGTGCCCTTAGGGGGCAGAGGGGAGACACACCCAAGCCAGCTCGTCCCACAAGCCTGCCCTCACCCTTCTCTTCCCATGGGAACCTCGTAGGCGGCAGAAAGGAGGAGGAGACTCAGGGCACTCTGGGCCCCAACATAGAGCCCTATTAGACCCACATGGGGAACAGCCGCTTTGTTGCCTGCTTGCGATCACACGTGACAACCTCACAGCATCCAGAATGGAGGTGGTTCCACTGGTTTCCTAGAACAGGCTGCAGCCAGGAGCCCGGGGGCTGCCAGCATTTCACCTAAGTGACTCAGCAAGTGTGCTTTTACGCCGGGTGTTTTAAAAGCAGAGTGACTTTGTTGTGTTAATAATTCATCTCTGACCTTTTTTCTCTTAGCACTGGACGCTGACCAGTTGCATGCCTCTTTTTCTTTGCTGCCTCCCAGTTCTAGATTAGCCGTCGCCATGGGTTTTGGAGACTTGAAAAGCCCTGCTCGCCTCCAGGCGCTAAACGACTACTTGGCAGACAAGGGTTACGTAGAGGGGAATGTGCCATCACAAGCAGATGTGGCAGTATTTGTCTCCGGCCCACCACCTGCCGACTTGTGTCATGCCCTCCGTTGGTATAATCACATCAAATCTTATGAGAAGGAAAAGGCCAGCCTGCCAGGAGTGAAGAAAGCTTTGGGCAAATATGGCCCTGCTAATGTGGAAGACACTACAGAAAGTGGAGCTACAAGTAGCAAAGATGATGATGACATTGATCTCTTTGGATCTGATGAGGAGGAGGAAAGTGAAGACGCCAAGAGGCTAAGAGAAGAACGCCTTGCCCAGTATGAGTCAAAGAAAGCCAAAAAACCGGCACTTGTCGCCAGTCTTCATCTAATTAGACGCGAAACCTTGGGATGATGAGACCGATATGGCAAACTAGAGGAGTGCGTCAGAAGCATTCAAGCAGACGGCTTGGTCTGGGGCTCTTCTAAACTAGTTCCAGTTGGGTATGGCATTAAAAAATTTCAAATACAGTTGTGTAATTAAAGACGACAAAGTTGGGACAGACATGCTGGGGGAGCAGATCACTGTTTTCGATAAGTATGTACCGTCTATGGATGTGGCTGCCTTCAACAAGATCTAAAATCCACCATGGATCAGGGCCCTCAAGTAAAAGTTTGAAAGACAAATAATAACAATAATAATTCATCTCTGAGCCCCCCACAAAATTTTAAAAATGAAATGAAAGTCACTTAGTTGTGTCCAACTCTTTGTGACCCCCATGGACTATTCAGTCCGTGGAATTCTCCAGACCAGAATCCTAGAGTGGGTAGCCTTTCCCTTCTCCAGGGGATCTTCCCACCCCAGGGATCAAACCTAGGACTCCTGCATTATAGGCAAATTCTTTACAAGCTGAGCCACCAGGGAAGCTCAAGAATACTGGAGGGCATAGCCTATCCCCTCTCCAGGAGATCTTTCCAACCCAGGAATCGAACTGGGGTCTCCTGCACTGTAGGTGGATTCTTTACCAACTGAGCTATCAGGGAAGCCACCAAATTTAAAATGGTGACCAATTTTTAGGAATTAGATTGTCACACTGCAAAAGCAGCTGGTTCCATAGAATTCGGCAAAACACATGTATTTTGATTTAACTCAGAGTTTCTAGTTATGAGTGATGAGGTGCAGAAATACAGGTATTTCCTTCACTAGGAAACTGCATACTCGAGGTATCAGTACAGCTTCATAGAGGACATGCAGATTTCCCCTGATAGAGGTTTAACTGTTGGGTTCTCCTCCCTGATCCTCAAAGACACAGTGGGTAGCAGACTTCACTCAGTTCAATACTTCCTCAGGTCTAGGAGGCTGCATCAGCCCAGTCACAGGCACCCAGGGCACACCACACACCCCTCAAAGACCTTGCAGAGCAACCCCTGCCCCCATCCTAGATGATCCTGCTGCCTTCCTACCACAGACAGGCTGAGATGAGTAAGAGCAACCCTCTTGGAACCAGGCTGTCTTGCCCAAGTTCACACATGGAGTGGTGATAGAGCAGGCAGGGTGAGGGAGGAGGCAAGAGTGATGGAGGAGGAAACAGAAGTGATGGAGGAGATGGGAGTGACGGAGGAGACGGGAGTGACGGAGGGGACAGCAGTGATGGAGGAGACGGGAGTGACGGAGGGGACGGGAGTGATGGAGGGGATGGGAGTGACGGAGGGGACAGCAGTGATGGAGGAGACGGGAGTGATGGAGGGGATGGGAGTGATGGAGGGGACGGGAGTGACGGAGGAGATGGGAGTAATGGAGGAGACGGGAGTGATGGGGGAGATGGGAGTGATGGAGGAGACGGGAGTGATGGGGGAGACAGGGGTGGTGGAGGAGACGGGAATGATGGAGGAGTTGAGAGTGATGGAGAGGATGGGAGTGATGGGGGAGACAGGAGTGATGGAGGGGATGAGAGTGATGGAGAGGATGGGAGTGATGGGGGAGACAGGAGTGATGGAGGGGATGAGAGTGATGGAGAGGATGGGAGTGATGGGGGAGACGGGTGGTGGAGGAGGTAAGAGTGATGAAGGAATAGGATCTTCACCTAGACTTGGGAGTGGGGTGAGTAGGAACACTGGGTGACACTGTTATCTATTCCAACCAGCTGAACCACAAATCAGTGGAGACCATCAGGAAAAGGCAGCCACACCACAGTCCTTTGCTTTCTCTGGGCCACATTCCTCTGAGACAGCTGCACTAATTCTGTGTTCACATGATAACCTACACACACAGGTGGCAGACTGATTCCTGCTGCTGCTGCTAAGTCACTTCAGTCGTGTCCGACTCTGTACGATCCCACAGATGGCAGCCCACCAGGCTGGACCGTCCCTGGGATTCTCCAGGCAAGAACACTGGAGTGGGTTGCCATTTCCTTCTCCAATGCATGAAAGTGAAAAGTGAAAGTCAAGTCGCTCAGTCGTATCCGACTCTTAGCGACCCACGGACTGCAGCCTACCAGGCTCCTCCGTCCATGGGATTTTCCAGGCAAGAGTACTGGAGTGGGGTGCCATTGCCTTCTCCAGACTGATTCCTAGTGGCCCCAAACTACTAACAACCCAAATATCCTTCAATAAATGAATGGTTAAACAAACTGTGGGCTTACAATACCTTGAATAATACTTTGTAGTAACAGGGTAAAAACTACTGACACACACACATCAATCCCCAGAGACTGAAAAAAGCCAGTCCCAGTGGTGGCATGCTGTGAGGTTCCACATGTAGATAACCTTAAAATGACAAAACGGTGGGCAGTGAGGAACAGATTGCTGGCTCCAGAGGTCAAAGAGGGGAGGGGCTGTGAAAAGACAGCACGAGGTGTCGCTGTGATGCTGGAAAGATTCAGGTGCTGACTGCAGAGGGTCAGAATCCTTCTGTGACTTGTCCTCTCACTCAGCAGGATGCAGTCACGGGGGAAATGACCCAGATGAGAACTCCAGGAGTCTTTCTGTACTGTTTCTTATAAACTGCATGTTAATCCATAAGGATTTCAAAATTAAAGGTGTAATTAAAAGAAAGGAGAGTGTCTTGGTCATGAATTTTACTACACCTCCAAGAGGATTGGACCAAAGGAGCTCCATCTCCCACTAGCCTCAGGGAAGCCAAACCCACCCACACACGTCCTCTGGCTTATGCCCTAGGTCTTAGGAGCCAAGGCTACATTTGTCCCCTGGCTCTAAGGCTGCAACCTTCAGAAGGACCAGGGATAAGGCCGTGGGCAAGTGTAGACCAGCCCCGTGCAGGGGTGGGCAGGGAGCCATCATATGGGGTTGTGTAACCACTATAGGGACTAGAGAGCAGCAGGGCCTCCATCAAAGAAGATGCCCACTTGTCAGTACCAACACCGCTCCCCAGAGACTTTGTCTCTGAAAGGTTCCATCCAAGTGGTAACACTCTACAGGGACAAAATAGCTCACTGTCTTCTAATATCCAGGGGCCTCAGCGTTTTCCATAAAGGGCTGGCAGTAGATGTGTTTTCAGCTTTCTGAGCCATACAGACCACATTGCAACTACTTTATCTCTAGCTTGAAGCAGCCACAGACGTTAAGTAAACAATAAAGCATGGCCGTGTCCAATACAACTTTATCTACAAAAGCAGGCCTCAGGCAGAATTTGGCCCACAGATCGTGGTTTGCACAACCCTACTTATATTTACATGATGCCTTTGCAGCTTACCCAGCACGTCGGCTCCAGCCACTACCCCTGGGCTGTGGGTCACTTTTAGCCAGCTCAGGGTTGGACCCCTTTAATAGGATGGAAACTCAGGACAGCTGGGGCCCAGGAGAGGACCTGGGATTGGGTGAAGGGAAGTTGAAGGCCCGCTTAGATACTCCACATTGTCAGAACCCGAGAGCCAGTGGGACAAAGCCAGGAATGAGGTGGGGTGTTTCATCCATCAGCAAACAGTGGAAAAGGGCCTGTCTCTCTCTCCATCATGTCAGCTAATGGTGAGGGTATTCTGCCAGGTTCTGACCTGTGCTGATGCTGGAGATCGTGGATGGGGGCAAAAAATTCTTCCCAGGGGCAAGATGCCAGATCTTCTTCCGGTGTGGGACCTGCTTCCTGGCTGTGTGAGCTCAGAGCACTCACTCTCCAGGCAGCACAGTTGGAAACAGGGCGCTCCTCCCTGGAGTCACAGTTCCTTCATGCCTCGAAGAGCTTCCCTCCCAATTCACCAGGCTGCTCTCTCTACCCAAGGAGGTTGGGTCAAGGTGGTCACGTGTGGAGTCTCCCCTTAGGGAAAACTCCAAGCATTATTTTCATGCCCTACTTCTCCCAGAACTTTTGTCCAGCTTGGGCTTCTGTCTAGACGGAGGTCCCTGGAGAAGAAACAGAAGGACTTCTAAACCATCTTGGGCACTGAGGTCCTTAGCTAAGGCAGACAATGACCTCGGGAAATGACTCAAACTCCAGGAAGGAAGTTTAAAAAAAAAAAAAAAAGAGGGAGCTCATTTAAAGCAAGAACAAAAAAAAAAAAAAAAAGAAAGAAAGGCAAGCTAACATAACAAGGAAGGCACATGACATCAGCACATTTTCCTAGCAGTGATGCCAGCCCCCAACCGGAGTTGCTGGGTGAACTTGGCCATGGGAGGTGGGGGATGGAGTGGCTGATGGTCCTTTCTGGGAAGGCAGGAGAGGTGACTCCCTTGGTGCACTGTTATCTTTGTCAATGGAAAAAAAAAAAAGAACCACCTAAATGCTGAGAATTGAATTCTATTTAGGGCCCAAACTGAAGACTTAAGCTCGCATGACAGCATCTCAGGTCACTCTGAGGGCCTGCTCTGAAGAGGCAAGGGAGGATCCAGGTTATACAAGCATTTTTGCAACAAAAACTAGTCAGACTATCAGAAGATTACTTTTGAAATCCAAATACTTCAATTTAATGAACTGAGTACTTTTCTGTGTATAGAACAAAGGAGCCTGGCAGGCTACAGTCCATGGGGTCACAAGAATGGGATGCAACTTAGTGACTAAACCACCACCACCACCACCACTGTGTATGGGAAGATGCAAGAGTCTGGGCTCAGTATGGACCTCAGCCACCTGAGCCAGTGTCCCAGCACCTCAGCTACCTGAGCCAGTGTCCTGCACATCTCCCTTCTTCATCCCCTCGCAGTGCATGGTTGGTGCGGCTGCAGTGACTGATGGCTCAAAGGCCACAAGGTCCTTTATTTACTGACAGAGCAAGTGACCTGCTTGGTCCACGTCTCTTACTTGGGGTTGAAGCTTCACTTACCCAGAGGGAAGGGCACATAGTGTAACTGAAACTGTAATTTTTTTCATCAGCTGAGCCCATGAAACTAGCTCTCAGCTTGAAAAACAGAACACCCCCTGGAGACGATGGCATGGCGGTCCCCAACTCAGACAGTGTGGATGGTAACTGGGTGACTGTGATTAGGTCCGTGGAGGCACCCAGGAGAGTGACCACCCTGCCCTGTGTCTGTGGGGCCCAGGTGTTGGACGTAGGTGACTCACCTACGTGTCGACACTGTGTCCCACTCCTTGAAGATACCACTGTTCTTAAATCCATTCATTCTATTGACGAGATTTGGTGTTTGGGGATTTTTTGTGTGCGATCAGGGAGGGATGCATGGCTCTAGAGGCGCCTTAACCACTGTGCCTCCTTAACAAGGGTGAGTCCCCAAGGGGGGCCGTGGCATCACCAGCTCCCAGATGCCCTGTCCCTTCCTTCTGCAGGAGAGGTGGGGACAGAGGAGACTGGTGCAGGCATGGGCTCCTTCCTCATCTTGCACTGGGCCAGCCCCACATCCACTGACCTCTTACACCCCACAAAGGTCCTCCTTGAGTCCCTGCCTCTGTCCCAATCACTGCAGTCTGACACCTCACTACGCCCTGACACCTCACTACGTCACGGGACCTTGAGATGAAATAGACAACATTGCCCGACAGGAGCTCACAGACAGGTTAAGAAAATCAAAACAGAGTATGAGAGATACAATTGGAGAAAATGTGGCTAGAGTCTGGGGGAGGATGGGAAGGAGGTACATCAGGGAAATCCCAGAGTCTCAGATCTGAGCCAGGCTTCAAGGGATCACGCGGATGCTCACCAGGACACACCTGCCTCACTCAGGACCAGAAATAGCACAGAATTCTGGATTCAGAATCAGGTTCAACCTTTGAAGTAAAAAGAGTGTCGAGACAGTACTCAACCATGCTCCTTCCACTCAAAGGCAAGCCCACCTTTGGGCTGCTGCTGCAGGGTGAGAGGTGCAGGTAGGAGCAGAGTTGAGCCATGGCACCTGGGACCTCAGTCCTGACCGATGTGCTAGCAGTCTGATGTCCAGGGACTACATTCGGCCTCTGCCTCAAGACGCCACCAACAGACGGTCCTGTGTGTCCATCACGAGCCCTCTCGCTGGCTGGGTGGCTTTTCCTGCCATCTCTTCTCCTCCCTGAAAGGTGTTCACCCACCTGTGACACAAAAAGACTAAATAATCTCACCCCCAAGGACACCCATGCAAATGGTCCCCAAGCCCAGGCCCACATCGATTTCCTGTGTGCTCACCTGGGGGAGCTCAGAGGACAGAGCTCTGCAGACAGAAATCTGGAGGGCTTTTCTGTGAGGGTTTCTGTGTCATATGAGGGCCCCTCCCCCCTGGTCCTGTAGGGCCTCCTTCCCCCCACAGCTCGGAGTCAACTTGTGGAGGATGCCAGTGCTCATGTGATTCCCAAGCAGGATCCCACAGCTCCTACAGAGGCGCTTCTGTTTGTGGATGGATACCAAATTCAGTTGTACAAAATGGGAGACCAAAAGGAGGGATATTTTTATGTGGCCATGATGCTGACGTCACTCTCTGTAATTCAATCTTTAAGTAATTGTCTCTTCTCTAAAGCAGAGGATGGCTTAGAGCTGTAGGAAACTGACGTGGGTAGGGAGAGAAGCTGGAATGAGGCTCCAGCCACCTCAGCGTTTGAGAGGGTCAATAATAGCACATCTGGTGAGGGACAGGGAGGCCTGGAGTGCTGCAGTCCATCATATTGCAGAGTTGGACATGACTTGGCAACTGAACAATAACAAACAACCACCTGTTCTTTGGGCTTCCCAGTGGCAATCGTGGTAAAGAACCTGCCTGCCAAGGTACAAGAAGTAAGAGATTTAAGTTTGATCCCTGGGTCCAAATGATCCCCTGAAGGAGGAAATGGCAACCCACTCCAGTATCCTTGCTTGGAGAATTCCCACAGACAGAGGAGCCTGGCAGGCTTCAGTCCATGGCATCGCAAAGAGTTGGACAGACTGAAGCAACCTAGCATGCATGCATTCTGAAAAACTACCAAGTTTTAAAAATCGCATATAAACATATGCATGTGATTTGAAATTCTAGAAAAATTATAGAAGATACAAAGAAGTGAGCTCCTTTTCTCCTCCAGAGCTTGGTCTTGGTCTCTGAGGCCCTGGCTGGAGCGAATGTTCCCAGGACAACGGTTCTCTCTTCAAAAAGATAAACATCTCCATATATGTGCAGTCCTGTCCTGCCCTAGCTTTGTCACTTAGAAACATGTCTTGGAGTTGTCCCTTATCAGCCCCACAGCCTTGACCTTTCTTCCTAAGCGTCATCCATTATCTAGTCTAGCACATCCTCCTCCAGACCCTGAGAACTGCCTGTGTATCTGGGTGGGGAGGAGGGTGTCTGTTTTCCTACAGAGAGTTTGCTGTTTTTCTTACTGAAACGTAATACAAGTTTACAAAGTCACCACTCTGTGTGTGTGTGTGTGTGTGTGTGTGTGTGCACTTTTGTTTCTATCTGCCTTTGGACTGCATTTCTGGCATTGCTTTATTTCCAGAAAATTCTAATTTTTATCTAATTAGAAATTTTTACCCATGTTTTTTTAATGACATCAAATTTGTGCCATGCTTGAAAGTGAAAGTCGTTCAGTTGTGTCCAACTCTTTGTGACTCCATGGACTATGCAGGCTATGGAATTCTCCAGGCCAGAATACTGGAGGGTGTAGCCTTTCCCTTCTCCAGGGGATCTTCCCAACCCAGGGATTAAACCCAGCTCTCCTTCATTGTGGGCAGATTCTTTACTGGCTGAGCCACAAAGTAGGCCCAAGAATATTAGAGTGGGTAGACTATCCCTTCTCCAGGGGATTTTCTCTACCCAGGAATCGAACCCAGGTCTCTTGCATTGCTGGCAGATTCTTTACCAACTGAGCTATGAGGGAAGCCGTGCTTAGATAAGTTTTCCTTACCCCATGCCCATTAAAAAAAAATGCTTCAGTGTTCCCATATTTTCAGTAGTTTTACACTTTTACTTTTTACTTAAAGTTTTATTTTATATCTGGAATATATTTTAAAGAATGGAGTGAGAGATCCAGTTTAATATTTTTCCAGATAGTCATCTAGTTGTCTAATTTCATTTAAGGACCAAATCCTCCTGCTCTATTTATTTTAAATGCTACCTTTTTTGTAAACTAAAGTCTAATGCCGTTTGGGTCTATCTGTGTACAGGGTTCCCTTCCCTGGTCCATGTGTCTCTTCACTCCTACAAACACCGCAGTGTTTACACCTTGTGGCTGCAGTATTCAGGGCATCTGGATTAATGTATCTGAATCTCCTCGTGATCTGACTTTTCCCATTTTAATTCACCTTTCCTCTTTTGGTAAGAACTTCCCATAGAAGTCAGCTTATCTTGTTGAAACCAAATGATCTTTCTATTTTTATTTAGACAATAGTCAACATATAGATTAACTAGAGAAGTTTCCAGTTGATGATAAGGAGCTATCAAATCCCAAAAGACAGGATATGCGGTCAGAGTATCCTTTTTTCTTTGGTATTTAAGTTTTCGTCAGAAGGAACATGCACTTTGTTTTTTTCTATGGTGTTTTAAAATCTTTCTGTAGTGCTATCATAATTGGAATGTTTTTTCATTTTATTTTCTGGCTGGTTTTAGGTTTTATAAAGTTACTGATTTTTGCAAAGTAAACATGTAGCCAGACACCTGACTGGTCAGTTTGTTACTTCTAATAATCGTTCAGTTGATTCTCCTCATCTTTCACACAGATTCCAGCCCATCTGCAAAATGCAATGATCATACCTTCTGTCTCACAGGTTTGAACTCAGTGCGCTCCTCTGGTGAATCACCCTAAAGGGATCTTCAAGAGTATGGCACATGACGTGGTGTCCCCATAGAGCTGTCCTGTTCCAGGCTTTAATGGAAAAGTTCCCAGCTTCTTACCCCTAAGCACGTTTTTTATCACAGTTTTATCATGTGCTGAAAGTAAATGTCTACTATTGAATTGATTTAAAAAATCAGAAACACATTGAACTTTAGCAAATATTCCCTTGACCTCAAAGGAAATGATGGTACATCTTTCTCCCCTTTGACTAAGCAGAAGATATGCTGGCAGAACCCCATTCATATCTCCTTCTGGTGGGCAAGCCATCTGCCATCTGCCATCTGCCATCTGCAGAGAATGTGGTTGGCCAAGGGCTTGCAGCTGGCCCCACCCTGAGAATGGCCCTCCGCAACCCCTCAGAGGCCCTTTCCCCCAGAGATCCCTGGAAGGCAGGGGCCCACAGTCTTGCTGGTCTGTAAGGGTGACAAGAAGCCCGACATCTGCCCTCCTGATGAGGCTGGCAACATGGTATAAATCACGCTCTAGAGCCCCAGCTGGACCTAGGGACCCCTCTTGGCCTAGTTGCTCCCTGCCTGCACCCACCCTCTCAGCCTTCTCCTGGGACCTCCCCGCTGGAAGCACCTGCTAGGAATCCTTGCCTCAGGCTCTGTGTCCAGGGGACCCATCATGGGCAGGCTTAGAGAAAGTTGTAGGAATGGTAACTGGTGCTCTGCTGCTGCTGCTGCTGCTGCTGCTGCTGCTGCAAGTCGCTTCAGTCGTGTCCGACTCTGTGCGACCCCATAGACAGCAGCCCACCAGGCTCCCCCGTCCCTGGGATTCTCCAGGCAAGAACACTGTGTTCTAACCGGATCCAAATTGCATTTTGAGGGGGAACCCTACTTGGTGGGATTTACTGTCTTTAATGCATTCCTTGGTTATATTTGCTAACATTTCACTTATGACATTTCTATCAATAATCATAAGGAGATCCATTTCTAATTTTCTTCTTGTGTTTTCTCAGGATCTGCTTTCACAGGTACTGAATAAAAATACACGTGAAGTTTTCTCTTTTTTTTACTGACTTAGAACATTTTAAATGGCACTGAAATGGCTTTATTTGAATTTGAAAGTTTCCCCAATTTCAAAGAATTTGTTTGGACCTGGGTGGGGAGGCATAGGCCTTTACTGACTGTCTCAGTTGCTCCTTGGTAGCCCATCTGGTTAGATGTTCTATTCCTTTGAGGTCAGAAATATTTTTTTCTAGATAAGAAAAAATACAAATTCTCTGTGTATTTCTAGAGTAACACCCATTCTATTCACTCACATGGAGTTAAAATATTCTCTCAAAATTATTTTTCTTTCCTCAGCTCCCATGGTTAGTTTCTCATCTCATGTATACTTTTCCTTTTTGTGCTTTCTTCTTTATCCTCCTGCTGTGAGAGTAGCTTTGTTGTGCATGTGTGTGTCTGTGTGTGTGTGTGTTTAGTATGTGAAAATGGAAATAGTACAGAAAAGAACAAAGTAAAAATCACCCCAAATCTCATCCCTCTGAGATGATACTATTACTAATTTGGTGGGAATATCCTGGTTGCCCAGTGGTTAGGAATCTACCTTGCAGTGCACGGGATGCAGGTGCAATCCCTGGTCAGTGAGCTAAGCCCACACAGCAAAGCTCCTGAGCCCAGGCGTTCTAGAACTCGTGTGCTGCAGCTAGAGAACCCACATGCCACAACTAGAGAAAGTCCAAGAACCTCAGCGAAGAGCCAAGCGCTGCAAAAAAACCCAGTGCAGCCGAAATAAGGTAAAACCATCACGATGACTTGGGGACTTCTCTTCATTATCCGTTTAGGCTTCCATTCCTGCAGGTAGACGCAGTCAACACAAGCTGGAAGATACCGATGCTATTTTCATTGTAGCCTCCATTCATATGTAAAAGAGGAGTATTTTGTTTTGTTCATCTCTTTTGTCTCACTCTCCTTCTCTCTCTCTCACACATACACATACATAGATTTTCACTAAATTCCAAAGTTAGTTAGTCTCCAACATTGTTGTTTGGGGTTCTTAGTGCTTTCATTTCTTCAAAGGTGGGGTTCCCTGACACTCATTTTCCTTGTTGTTTTCGTTGATTTGGAGGGAGCAGGACATAGTGAAGAAGGCTGAGCACCGAAGAATTGATGCTTTTGAACTGTGGTGTTGGAGAAGACTCTTGAGAGTCCCTTGGACTGCAAGGAGATCCAACCAGTCCATTCTGAAGGAGATCAGCCCTGGGATTTCTTTGGAAGGAATGATGCTGAAGCTGAAACTCCAGTACTTTGGCCACCTCATGCGAAGAGTTGACTCATTGGAAAAGACTCTGATGCTGGAAGCCCCCACCCCCACCCCGCCACAAACAGAAGGTTTGCTTGGGCCTTCCTTTCCTTGAACCCCCTCAACATCCATATTAGGTTGCTATTTTCCTCACACCCACGGTGAAGAGACTGAGGTCCACAAAGGTTCAGGGTCATGGAGATGCCGCCAGGAATAGAGAGTCTGGGCTCACAGCCCCCACATCCTGAGTTCCCCAGTGTGCTGGAAATACCCTGGGAACTTACCTCCGGAGAACGTGGCGGAAACCGCTCCTCTTCCCTTATCAAGCCTCTCAGCCAGTCTCCAAATATGGCAGGGGGCAGGGGCGCACTCACAGGTTCTGTTACTAAGGAAGCGTCCTCTCAGATTGCCAGGTCTCTGTATATAGCACAGAGCAGGGGGTGAGGCCAGGGCCCCCCTGCACACCATCACTACTCACCATCCCGACATCCAGTTCTGTGCTCAGGGCAGGCAGGAGTGGGGGCACCCAGCTTGCTCACCCATCCAGCAGGAAAGCACTGAGCTCCCGAGGTGGTTACCTGCTGATAACACAGTCCCGTCCGCTACAGACGAAGACAGCCAGTGCCTTTCTGAGGTGCGGAAATCAGGGAGATGCACCCACCCAGGGGTCTGCCCTGCAGCCAGCCATGCCTCGAAGTCACGCTCCCAAGGATGGACCCCTCTCAGCTCTTCCCTTGGCCTCCTCGTCTGTCTCTGCACGGAGATGCCACCTTCCACATTTTTTTTAAGCTACTCACCGTTTGTAGCTTAAATGCCAGGCATCATGCTAAAAACATCAGTGATCTTATGGTTTCCTTTCATCTAAACAGTGAAGGTGGGATATTCTCACAAGGCAGAGCTGTGGGAAAGATACTCAAAGAAACTGAACCCTGAAGTCATACAAGTCTCCCCATCATTATGGAATGACACTCACTCACTGGGAGGTGCTGCCCAAATGGAAGGTTCTGTACACACACGGTTAACAATCTCAGAAAAAATTAGAGATGATCACCTGGCAGAAACCTGTCCCCAGCTCATCTCTGAGAACCAAGGCTGACGATGGAGGCACTGCCCCCTTATATGCCTGTGCCTGGGGCTCCTCCATTTAGTGAGCTGCTTCCGCTGTCTCCCCAAAGAGCGAGGGGTCAGAGAAAGGGGCCATTCCACTCAGAGCCTGTGTCCCCACCTCTAGGTCACGCTCTGGACCTGGGGCTGGGTGGGCTGTTGCCTGGCCGAGCCATCCTTATAGAGGAATAGCCCTGGGTGTGTGCATTCTGACCCTAAAGGGCAACCACAGCTGTTTGCAGGGTGTTTGTGGGCAGGGTCTGCACATGTAGACATGAGGTAGGAGATAGATGGGCCTCTGGACTGGACAGCTGGTCTTTGTCAAACAGTGTGAGATTGCAGCTTTGTTCCCCCGCCCCCAGACACTCCAAGAACAAAGCTAGAGGCAGAAGCTGAACTCTACTGAAGTAAAGTGATAAGATGATCACTCCTGAGGCCAAGGAAACTTCCCTGACTGCACAGGCACAAAAAGACTCTTTGGGGATCAAAACGGAGAGGGCACCACCCCACAATCAGTGATGCCGACTCCCATAGGCGTCTATGATGGAATCCATCTTCTCAAAAAGATGCACACTGCTGTTGGGCAGGGTCCTAGAACAGGTCAGATGTGGGAAAAGAAACCAGATAACTGGTCAAAGGGAAGCAAAGACCCAGAAGAACTGACCTGTGTGATAGAACCCCCTCTTCACGACCTCCCCCTCATTAGGGAGGACACACCTCCCCTCTCTCACCAGGTGTATATTTCTGCCTTGATTCTGTCTTAAACAAACTATTTCTCTGTATGCTTTCCCACATGTTAGGCTGTCCTCTGACAATAAACTTCGAATTTGTTTCTACAGTGTTTGCCTCCTTGAGACAGTCTCGTCTTCAAACAGGAGGAAAAGCCAGGAAACTTTACATCTAGCCTCTGGCCCCTGATGGCCTAGTGGCTTGGATTCCAGGTTTTCATTCAGGCTCCCTAGGTTTAATTTCTGGGCAGGAAATTAAGATCTGCCTTCAGGACCACTCACTGCTGTCTCTCCTTGAGACCCAGCAGGCTGACTGTCACGCAGGTGCAAATGAGAGCCCAGGAGGTGCAGGAAAGCTGGGCTTGAGAAGGGCAGGGAGGCCGTGGGCCAGGTCAAGTTCCACCCAGAAATGTGGAGGAAGGGGTCTAGCAGATCTATATTCAGTCCTGAGTTCCTAGAACATTAGGAAGGCAAACTTTTCAAGGTAGCAAGATAATCCATGTTTTATTCACAGTTTGCTAGCTCGAGTTAAGAATTTTAAATAGTTAAGCCTTCAGTAAATTGCCTGACCATCTCTGGGGCCAGCTGAGAGCAACGTGGCTGGGATGTCAGGAGTGGGTGATGGGAGCTCAGAGGGGTGTTGGGGTTCATAAACCCCAGAGCACACCTGACAAGCTTGCCCAGGCTGGTGGGCACTGGGCCCTGGTGGCAGCCCCTGCTCCCCGGGAGTTCACCTCCCCAGTTCTGGAAAACACCTTGGCTTGTGACTCGGCGGTAACATAGTGGGTTTCAGAGACAGTTTTGCTCAGAAACATCACTGTGAGTGAGAGAGCCGGCATCTCCAGAGCTAAGGGGAGAGTGACTCTGCGCAAACCAGCTGGAGCTGACAATCATGGCACATAGGATCAAGATAGGTCGCTGGGACTGACGCATGAGGCCTGGAGGCTGCCATCTCAGGAGTGAGTGGCCAAGCCCATAGCAGCTGCAGGCCTCTGCCTCCGACAGAACTTCCAGGATGACTCAGTTATCAACAGCACCCAGGTGGTCCCTCCATTGTTGAATGGTTCAACCTTGCTTTGTCTAGTCCTATTTGAAAACAACTCACTTCTGGACTTCCCTGGTGATACAGTGGGTAAGAATCCACCTAGCAATGCAGGGGACACGGATTCGATCCCTGGTCTGGGAAGATTCCACATGCCACAGAGCAGCTAAAGCCTGTGTGCCACAACTACTGAAGCCTTTGTGCCTAGAGCCTGTGCTCTGCAACAAGAGAAGTCACTGCAATGAGAAACCTGTGCACCGCAATGAAGGGTAGACCCCGCTCGCCAAAGAGCCTTCAAGCAGCAGTGAAAACCCAGTGCAACCAAAAAAAAAAAAAAACCTAACTCATAAGCCTGACAAAGATAAATAGCATATGATACTGCTTATAAGTAGCATTTTTAAAAAAAGAAAACATACAAGTGGATTTATTTCCAAAGCTGAAAAAGACTCACAGACTCAGAAAACAAACTTATGGTTACCAAAGGAAAAAGGGGGTGGGGAGAGGAATAAGTTAGGAGTATAAGGTTAACATATACAAACTACTGTATATAAAATAGATAACCAACAAGGACCTACTGTTCCTACAAGGAACTATATATTTTATAATAACTTATAAGGGAAGAGAATCTTAAGAATATATGTTTATTTATATTCACGTATAACTGGATCATCTTGCTGTATTCCTGAATCTAACATGATACTGTAAATCAACTATACTTCAAATAAAACACACACACACACAGCTCACTTCATGGAAAATCTTCCCTGATGGTGGAACTCAGCCGGTGTCTTCCTGGAAACACGTTCCCTTCTGTGAACGTTTCTTGTGTGATTGACACTTTTCCCCCAGATCCCTCTTAGTCCACTAGTCCTCTTAGCCAAGGCCGTGACTTCTTGGTTGAACTAAAGTTACTAAATCAACAAGACAGAATCACATTGATTTCATAGCCTCATGACTCACATTTTAGGAATGTTCCCACTGGGAAATGTGTCAGAGGCTCTCAAACACTGGTGTGCTTGAGAATGACTAGAGTGGGTCCTTCAGAGGAGAAGCCTGGCCTCCACCTCAGTCTGCATGTCCAGGCAGATGCCTGGCTCCTGCCAGTCCAATCAGTACTGCAGGGGATTCTGACTGAAGCCACCTGGGGACCACGCAGGGAAATGCCGGTGACAGCAGCACCGGCAGAGCTTATAAGGTGTCCAGAGGGAGGGGGTGGAGGCACGTTTGGGGGACAAAGATCTGTGCTTTTGTGAAAGAAGGAAGTTTGTACTGGGTAACAAAGGATTATTTGGTTCTAAAGTAAGTGCTAAGATTAAAGATTTCAGAAGCATATAAGTCTCATCACCTAAGTTCATAAAGATACTAAAACTCAACTTGAAACAACAAATCTATTAGACATTGGTGGACAGACCATGGCTCCAACAGAAAGGAGGGAATTCTGCAACAGTCTGGGTCAGCTTGGACGTTCATCCCTCCCTACTCGAGCCTCTGGATGGAACCACAGCCCCAGCCACACCTTGACAGCAACCTGGGGGCCCTGAGCAGACTCCTGACCACAGACACAGAGAGGAAAGCATCAACATATGTCACTGGGATAAGTTTGTGGTCACTTGCTACCCAGGTGGGTTCAGTTCAGCCACTCAGTCATGTCCAACTCTTTGCGACCCCATGGACTGCAGCATGCCAGGCCTCCCTGTCTGTCACCAACTCCTGGAGTTTACTCAAACTCATGTCCATTGAGTAGGTGATGCCATCCAACTATCTCATCCTCTGTCATCCCCTTCTCCTCCCACCTTCAATCTTTCCCAGCATCAGGGTCTTTTCAAATGAGTTATTTCTTCAAATCAGGTGTCCAAAGTATTGGAGTTTCAGCTTCAGCATCAGTCCTTCCAATGAATAGTCAGGACTGATCTCCTTTAGGATGGACTGGTTAGATCTTGCAGTCCAAGGAACTCTCAAGAGTCTTCTCCAGCACCACAGTTCAAAAGTATCAATTCTTCGGCACTCGGCTTTCTTTATACTCCAACTTTCACATCCATAAATGACCACTGCAAAAACTATAGCTTTGACTAGATGGACATTTGTTGGCAAAGTAATGTCTCTGCTTTTTAATATGCTCTCTAGGTTGGTCAAGCTTTCCTTCTAAAGAGCAAGTGTCTTTTAATTTCATGGTTGCAGTCACCATCTGCAGTGATTTTGGAGCCCCTCAAAATAAAGTCAGCCACTGTTTCCACTGTTTCCCCATCTATTTGTCATGAAGTGATGGGACTGGATGCCATGTTCTTAGTTTTCTGAATGTTGAGCTTCAAGCCAACTTTTTCACTTTCCTCTTCACTTTCATCAAGAGGCTCTTTAGTTCTTTGCTTTATACTGCAAGGGTGGTGTCATCTGCATATCTGAGGTTATTGATATTTCTCCCAGCAACCTTGATTCCAGTTTGTGCTTCATCCAGCCCAGTGTTTCTCATGATGTACTCTGCATATAAGTAAAATAAGCAGGGTGACAATATACAGCCTTGACATACTCCTTTCCCTGTTGGAGCCAGTCTGCTGTTCCATGTCCAGTTCTAACTGTTGCTTCCTGACCTGCATACTGATTTCTCAGGAGACAGTTCAGGTGGTCTGGTACTCCCATCTCTTTCAGAATTTTCCACAGTTTATCATGATCCACACAGTCAAAGGCTTTGGCATAATCAATAAAGCAGAAGTAGATGTTTTTCTGGAACTCTCTTGCTTTTTTGATGATCCAACAGATGTTGGCAATTTGATCTCTGGTTCCTCTGCCTTTTCTAAATCCAGCTTGATCATCTGGAAGTTCACGGTTCATGTATTGCTGAAGCCTGGCTTGGAGAATTTTGAGTATTATTTTACTAGCGTGTGAGATGAGTACAATTGTGTGGTAGTTTGAGCATTCCTTAGCATTGTCTTTCTTTGGAATTGGAATGAAAACTGACCTTTTCCAGTCCTGTGGCCACTGCTGAGTTTTTCGAATACGGTGGCATATTGAGGGCAGCACTTTCAGAGCATCATGTTTTAGGATTAGAAATAGCTCAACTGGAATTGCATCACGTCCACTATCTTTGTTCGTAGTGATGACTCCTAAGGCCTGCTTGACTTCACATTCCAGGATGTCTGGCTCTAGGTGAGTGATCACATCATCATGATTATCTGAGTCATGAAGATCTTTTTTGTATAGTTCCTCTGTGTATTCTTGCCACCTCTTCTTAATATCTTCTGCTTCTGTTAGGTCCATACCATTTATGTCCTTTCTTGTGCCCATCTTTGCATGAAATGTTCCAATGGTATCTCTAATTTTCTTGAAGAGATCACTAGACTTTCCCATTCTGTTGTTTTCCTCTATTTCTTTACACTGATCACTGAGGAAGGCTCTCTTATCTCTCCTCGCTATTCTTTGGAACTCTACATTCAAATAGGTACATCTTTCTTTTCCTCCTTTGCTTTTCACTTCTCTTCTTTTCACAGCTATTTGTAGGGCCTCCTCAGACAGCCATTTTGCTCTTTTGCATTTCTTTTTCTTGGGAATGATGTTGACCCCTGCTCCTATACAATGCCATGAACCTCTGTCCATAGTTCTTCAGGCATTCTGTCTATCAGATCGAATCCCTTGAATCTATTTGTCACTTCCACTTTCACTTTGTAAGGGATTTGATTTAGGTCATACCTGAATGGTGTAGTGGTTTTCCCTACTTTCTTCAATTCAAGTCTGAATTTGGCAATAAGGAGTTCATGATCTGAGCCACAGTCAGCTCTCAGTCTTGTTTTTGCTGACTGTATAGAACTTCTCCATCTTTGGCTGCAAAGAATCAATCTGATTTCAGTACTGACCATCTAATGATGTCCACGTGTACAGTCTTCTTTTGTACTGTTGGAAGAGGGTGTTTGCTATGACCAGTGCATTCTCTTGCCAAAACTCTATTAGCCTTTGCCCTGCTTCATTCCGTATTCCAAGGCCAAATTTGCCTGTTACTCCAGATATTTCTTGACTTCGTACTTTTTCTTTCCAGTTCCCTATAATGAAAAGGACATCTTTTCTGGGTGCTAGTTCTAGAAAGTCTTATAGGTCTTCATAGAACCATTCAACTTTAGCTTCTTCAGCATTACTGGTTGGGGCATAGACTTGGATTACTGTAATATTGAATGGTTTGCCTTGGAAGTGAACAGAGATCATTCTGTCATTTTTGGAAATTGCATCCAATTACTGCATTTCAGATTCTTTTGTTTACTATGATGGCTACTCCATTTCTTCTAAGGAATTCTTGTCCACAGTAGGAGATATAATGATCATATGAGTTAAATTCACCCATTCCAGTCCATTTCCTAAATTGTCTGATTCCTAAAATGTTCACTCTTACCATTTCCTGTTTGACCACTTCCAATTTTCCTTGATTCATGGACCTAATATTCCAGGTTCCTATGCAATATTGCTCTTTATAGCATCAGACTTTACTTCCATCACCAGTCACATGCACATTTGGGTGTTGTTTTTGCTTTGGCTCTGTCTCTTCATTCTTTCTGGAGTTATTTCTCCACTGATCTCCAGTAGCACGTTGGACACCTACAACCTGGGGAGTTCATCTCTCAGGGTCCTATCTTTTTGCCTTTCATACTGTTCATGGGGTTCTCAAGGAAAGTATACTGAAGTGGTTTTCTATTCCCTTCTCCAGTGGACCATATTTTGTCAGAACTCTCCACCATGACCCATTCGTCTTGGGTGGTTCTACACGGGTCTACTGGGCCACTTGTTACCCAGTGAGGGAGAACATCTGTTTCCTCTTTGGAGAACTCTAGAGTAACATCTCTTTTTTGGTTTGGTTTGGTTTTTTTGAAAAAAAAAATTTTTTTTTGCTAAATAAAAGGACAATAGCCGAAATATGGAAACCACTTAAATGTCCATTGATAAATGAATGGATAAACAAGGTGTGGTACATATATACAATGGAATCCTACTCAGCCATGAAAAGAATGAAATAATGCCATTTGCAGCAACGTGGATGCAACTAGAGATTATCATACTAAGTGAAGTAAGTCGGAAAGAGAAAGACAAATACCATATGATATCACTTACACATGGAATCTAAAACATGGCACAAATGAACATATCTACAAAACAGAAACAAATTCACAGACATAGACAATAGACTTGTGGCTGCCAAGGTGGGGCCAGGGGAAGGACTAGAAGTTAGGGATTAGCAGATGTAAAATATTGCATACATAGGATGGATAAACAACAAGGTCTTACAGGATAGCACAGGAAGCTATGTTCAATATGCCATGATAAACCATAATGGAAAAGACTATAAAAAAGAATGTTTATATGTGTGTAACTGAGCTACTTTGCTATACAGTGGAGATTGGCACAACACTGTAAATCAACTGTACTTCAAATAGGGCTTCCTTGGTGGCTCAGATGGTAAAGAATCTGCCTGTAATGCAAGAGACATGGGTTCAATCCCCAGGTTGGGAGGATCCCCTGGAGGAGGGCATGGCAACCCACTCTAGTATTCTTGCCTGGAAAATCCCATGGACAGTGGAGCCTGACAGGTTACAGTCCATGTGGCTGCAAAGTGTCAGACATGACTGATGACTAACGCTTTCACTTTTTACTTCAATAAAAAAAATAAATAAAGTTAAAAAAAAGAATCAAGCATGTGTCCTGCTTTTTCTATATTACCTGTACATTAAGGTAACACAATATTTGGTTATATGAAAATATTGTGGCTATTAAATGAGATAGTAATAATAGAGTTAAAATACCATTATTTTGTTGCCCCTAATCAAATAATAGCAATGACCATCAATAGCTGTTAACAAAGCAAAAAAAAAAAAAGCCAGCTTGGTTGGGGGAGAGAGACAAGTGGGCATTCTATACATCCTGAGAGAAGGACACCACACTTCCCACAAAGGGTCATTGCAAACAAATAACCAAGCAAATAAAGCCATTCCTGTCGCTGATCAAGCCAGAAGATCTACCTACCACCTTGCAGACCATACAGGGGATGGAGATACATGGGGAAAACACACACACACACACACCATGGAGATGGACCCAACAAATCCAGACCATAGAAAATTGCAGGACAAGTAACTGGATTCTTTCACCAAGTAGAGAGAGGAACCTACAGATGAAAAGAGGCTCAAGAGATGTGTCAGCCAACTGCAGTTTTGTACCATATTTGGATTTTCATTCAAACAAGCTATAAAAATGGCCCATAAGAAATTTAGGGTAATTAGGAACCCAAATTGGATATTTGAAAATGATAATTTTTAGGTAGGTTCATGCTATTAGACTCTATACATTAAAAGATTCTTTATTTGTTGGAGATATTTTGTGAAATATTTGCAGATAAACTATTATCCTTTTGGGGATTTGATCCCAGTGGGCTGGGCGGATGGGTGGAATACAGAAGAAAATGGGCTGACTGCAGGGAATCTCTGAAGCTGGGAGATAGGCACCCGGAGGTCATTATATTATTAATTTGTATTACATCATTCCCTTGATACTAATATGTGATTGAAAATGTCCTTTTTTAAAAGTCAAAATTGCTAAGAAAGACCTGGAAGGCACTGTCCTATAGGACTAGAATTTAAGGGACTGATGTTTTTCCCCATGAAAACTTTTCCCTGCATGTTGACATTGAAATGCAGGAAAATTTGTCCTGAAGGAGTAAATCTCTGAGGTCAGCTACCCTGAGCACATTCATTACATGAAATGAGAACTGGCCAAATGATGGCTTCAGTGCAGAATTAGGTAATGATTGTGGAAAAGGTCCTCTCCCTTTCCAATGGCTGGTAACTTCTTTAATGTAATTGTTCTGACTTTTATAATGGCCTGTTGAGTAACAGTGCATCTCTGCAAAATCTCACTTTGGAATGAAGGGAGCTTTTGTTTAAATAAAGAGGTGTTTGGGAAATGCAATGTTTGTTTGGGTTTGAAGCTGAGTGCTGATTCAAGTGTTGATCGCTGTCAGCTCCAGCACTGAACAGAAACTGCCTCTGGGAAAGGCCGAGCCGGCGGTGCTGTGACTGAGGTCAGGGCCCCAGGCGAGTGGCGGGCAGAGGAAGAATACAGAATGGGGGTCTTGGTGTCAGTTTGGCTCCAGAGCTCAAGGGAGTGGAGACTGACCCAGAAGTTCCGTGGCACAATTTGATCCCCACGTCACCCTCCTGTTTCCTGAAAGAGCAGTACTTTTACCTCTGATGTTATCTGGGCCAACTGACCACTCTGGATGCCAGGTTCAGGGGCCCCTTCCCATCCCCTAGGGGACCCTACCCCCTGCTCAGCCACGTGCCTTGCAGCATGCTTACCTGGCCGGACACTGGGCTCCCTCACTTGTGCATCGCCTCTCACAGCCCTGGATGCCAGGTGAGGCCAAGTCAGGTTAAGGAGCCTTCTTGGGGGTGCCCGGGATCAGCCCGGTATCAGAAAGACAGACCGGAACACTCTGGTCACCGCTTTGTTGTGTCTATTTATCTCCATGGCAATGCTGGGGTACCCAAGCACTGCCCTGTTTACCTACAGGAGACTAAAGGTGAAGTCGCTCAGTCGTGTCCGACTCTTTGCGACCCCGTTGACTGTAACCTACTAGGCTTCTCCGTCCATGGGATTTTCCAGGCAAGAATACTGGGTGGATTGCCATTTAACTAGGTTCTTATGCCGAGGCCATAGACGAGGTGGACTTTGAACTCCAGGTCCTCATACAACCCCTGGGGACCGCACCTCCTGAAGCAAGAGGCCTAGCATCAGGAGCAGACAGGGCTGGACAAGCTGAAGTGGTCACCACACTGGTGGAGACGGCTCAGCCAATATCTCGGCCACCACTGCCTTCAGACATTCAGCAAGCTTTTCCATGGTGAGAAGGTCCAGAGCAAGCATGGAGGACTGTGGGAACTCCTCCCTCCATGTATCCAGCATCGTGCTGGCCACTGGGAGGACAGTAGTGACCTCAAGCATCTCCAGGGAGGGACCTTGGGAAATTACTAACTACCTGCTCCCAGGGAGAAGCCCCTCCACGTAGTGGTTGCGTCTCTCCTTGGTGTGAATACTTCCACTGCAGGCAGTTTCCATCTGCCCAGCGATGTTGCCGAGTGTGGAACAGGGAAGAGATGGGACCAGCAGCTCACCTCCGCCAGAGAGGTGTGCAGGCAGGTGTCAAGCACACATGCAGGAAGTCCTAAAACAATCAGGACATCAGGAACATTCACTAGTTAATATAATTTAACTCTGCTTATAGTTTATTTTTGAGACCAGCTGTGTCTGTGCAGCTTTCTGTTTTATAGTCGTCTGTCACAGGCTAAGGGAGCACAGACTCAGCTCCCAGGGATGGAGACACAGATGCTCGAAGTCTGGTCAGATCTGTTTTCATGCCAAGTCACGGCAGGGAGCCACGCCAGAGGGTAGAATGTTTCATCTTAAAACATGGGCACTGGGGACACCGGGTGATCACTTAGCTAAACCCACCCAGCAGACTGGAGTGGAGGCGATGTGGCCACGTCAGCCTAGCGGGGACCTAGGGTTTTCCTCTGCTGGTCCAGGGACAGAAGATTGTCCTGTTGCTTATTCTGTTAGAGTCACGGGCCAGGAAGGGGAGGTGGCCTTGTGTTCTCGACACTCATGACCCCCTGCCCTCAGCTTGTCTGCCGGGCCGGCCGACTTCCTGTGGAGGATCTCCTGCCTGGACCACCGCCAACCATTAAGAGGAACAGAGGCGATGTGGGAGGAGGTGACAAGGGTGCAGGAGATAAATCAGGAACACGAGAGTTCTGTGGCCCAGGGATCTGGACACATTTTAAGATGTGGCCTGTGTCTGCACTGCCCTCACCAAAGGCTGCATTCACTCTGCTCAACTGTTCTCTAGTCAGACAGCACCAGGTAAAAATCATCAGAGAATTACTTGGCCCTCCAGTGATTAGAACTCAGCACTTTTACTGCCGGGTTCAATCCCTGGTTGGGAAACTAAGATCCCGCAAACCGCACGTACAGCCAAAAATTGAATAAATAAATAAAATAAAATCCATTCTCAGGGAAGGTAGGGGAGAGGAAATGGAACAAGGTGGTCAAGAGGCAAAATCTTCCTTTATATGATAAATAAGTCCTAGGGATGTCAGTGCAACAGAATGATTGTATTTCACACCACTGTGTGGTACCCAGGAAGCTTGTTGAGTCAATCCTATGAGTTATCACAGGAGAACTTTTTCTTTGTCTTTTTATTGCATCTGTAAGACAGTGGATGCTAGCTGGACTTCCTGTGGTCATCATTTCACAATATATATAAATCAAACTATCACACCGTACATGTTAAACTTGCACAGGGATGTGTGTCAATTATTTCTCAAAGAAAGACAATGCTAAAGAATGCTCAAACTACTGCACAATTGCACTCATCTCACATGCTAGTAAAATAATGCTCAAAATTCTTCAAGCCAGGCTTCAGTAATACGTGAACCGTGAATTTCCAGATGTTCAAGCTGGTTTTAGAAAAGGCAGAGGAACCAGAGATCAACGTGCCAACATCTGCTGGATCATGGAAAAAGCAAGAGAGTTCCAGAAAAACATCTATTTCTGCTTTATTGACTATGCCAAAGCCTTTGACTGTGTGGATCACAATAAACTGTGGAAAATTCTGAAAGAGATGGGAGTACCAGACCACTTGACCTGCTTCTTGAGAAACCTATATGCAAGTCAGGAAGCAACAGTTAGAACTGGACATGGAACAACAGACTGGTTCCAAATAGGAAAAGGAGTATGTGCAAGGCTGTATATTGTCACCCTGCTTATTTAACTTACATGCAGAGTACATCATGAGAAATGCTGGACTGGAAGAAACACAAGCTGGAATCAAGATTGCCGGGAGAAATATCAATAACCTCAGATATGCAGATGACACCACCCTTATGGCAGAAAGTGAAGAGGAACTAAAAAGCCTCTTGATGAAAGTGAAAGAGGAGAGTGAAAAAGTGGGCTTAAAGCTCAACATTCAGAAAATGAAGATCATGGCATCTGGCCCCATCACTTCATGAGAAATAGATGGGGAAACAGTGGAAACAGTGTCAGACTTTATTTTGGGGGGCTCCAAAATCACTGCAGATGGTGACTGTGGCCATGAAATTAAAAGACGCTTACTTCTTGGAAGGAAAGTTATAACCAACCTAGATAGCATATTCAAAAGCAGAGATATTACTTTGCCGACTAAGGTCCATCTAGTCAAGGTTATGGTTCTTCCTTTGGTCATGTGTGGATGTGAGAGTTGGACTGTGAAGAAGGCTGAGTGCAGAAGAATTGATGCTTTTGAACTGTGGTGTTGGAGAAGACTCTTGAGAGTCCCTTGGAGATCCAACCAGTCCATTCTAAAGGAGATCAACCCTGGGATTTCTTTGGAAGGAATGATGCTGAAGCTGAAGCTCCAGTACTTTGGCCACCTGATGCGAAGAGTTGACTCATTGGAAAAGACTCTGATGCTGGGAGGGATTGGAGGCAGGAGGAGAAGGGGACGACAGAGGATGAGATGGCTGGATGGCATCACTGACTCGATGGACGTGAGTCTGAGTGAACTCCGGGAGTTGGTGATGGACAGGGAGGCCTGGCGTGCTGCGATTCATGAGGTTGCAAAGAGTTGTACATGACTGAGCGGCTGACGTGAACTGAACTGAATGAACTGAAAACTGGAGATGGGGGCAGGAATCTGCTTTCAGAAAGATAACTAGACTAGGAAGCAGAAATTCGTATTATACAAAGGTGGTAGCAATTATAAGACTCTGGGGGATGCTGGCTTCTACCTGGCCTGTGTCCAGTGACACACATTTCCAGTGTTAGTCAGACCTATCTCCACGATGCCCTGAGAGTCAAGCTGGCAAAGTGGGGATGATTCCTAAACTCAGATGTGTTAAGACTCCCCAGTTATTTTCGGCCTTACCGCCGTCCA
Source organism: Aepyceros melampus (assembly GCA_006408695.1). NCBI lineage: Eukaryota > Metazoa > Chordata > Mammalia > Artiodactyla > Bovidae > Aepyceros > Aepyceros melampus. The sequence continues at coordinate 122,684 of SJXQ01006140.1, forward strand.
CATCTGCGTCACCTGCTTCTGACCTGGAGCATGTTTACTGAATCTCCCAGGGCTTCAGTTTTGGCACTTGACCTAGTGATAACTCCTTACTTGGGAAAGCTTTGGTGGGTTCCATCTGGTTCCATAATCCTCACCCCAGCTGGATGGACTCAGCCTTGCTGGCACGAGTAGCAGGGTGACCCAGAAGTCCAGGCCCCTGGGCCAGAGGAAGGAATGGTCAGGCCTCAGCGAGAAGGACTGAAGGTGAGCAGTGTGGAGACAGCCAGGTCATCCTGGGCATCAGGACTGGGGCCTGTCATGAGGGGTTGGGGTACAGAGTTTGCAGGAAAGGAGGTTTCTGAATCCCTGGGAGAGAGGAAGCCCCCCACCCGCAATCCCTACCCTGATATTCCTGGACCAAAGCATGAGGTCCCAGCCCTGAAGCTGTTCACTGGGGCTCCTAAAATCCATGCTCACAAACCCACAACCACATCCACCTATCTATACTTTGTAGCTTCTGGACTGTGAATTTCTTTTCCAGGTCTAAAGCAAGGTGCATGGGGGACTTTGGAGAGCTCTTCCATTTCTGGGCCTTCATTCAGGGCCTTGTGAAAAAATTGGGTCAAAAGTGAATGAAGGGACTTTCCTGGTGGTCCATTGGCTAAGACTCTGGGCTCCCAGTGTAGGGGTCCTGGGTTTGATCTCTGGTCAGGGAACTGGATCCCACAGGCCACAACTGAAAGTATCTTGCATGCCACAACTAAGACCCAGCGAGCCAAAATAAATAAATATAAAAAGTGAATGAAGAGAGGCTTTGACAAATGATCTTCAATATTTCTTGCTGTGCCAGGCGTCCTGGCACCAGCTTCTAACCCCCTTCACCACCGTGGGGTATACTCAGGTCTGTGGGAGGGGAGCTTTAGAAAAACCAGACCAAGCCCACGTCCACAGGGGTCTTGGACACTAGAGAATGTGCAGTAGAATCAAGCTTTTCTTCTGGATGCTCTCAGTGGTGGTTTTCAGACCACTGCCTTTCCAAGCCCGTGGCCCTCAGATTTGGGCATGAGGAACACAACCTCTACTTTGAGAAATCCTGGAGGCACCAGCCATGCCAGGGTCACAGGCCGGGGAGTAAGCCTGAGGCTGCACTATCTTCTAATTAGAAAATCAGGCAAAGCTTAAGTGTTACAAAGTTGTCTCATGTGGGTGGACAGTAGTACCTAGTTGTAATTTATAAACAAACATACATAAACTGGGAGTGATATGAAAAATTGTTAAAAAGAGAAGCTTACTCACAAACCCTCTAAGGTCTGTGAGTGGACACTCGGACACGTGTCCACCAAGGAAAGGGCTCCCACCCATCACATCCAGGCTCGCTCCAGCTAGAGGGAACTTGAGGTCACTTGCTCTGACCCTTCTCCCAAATGAGGGGATCAGATCCAGAAAGATTAAGTGACCAAGGAGAAACATCTGGTTTGCTGTAGAAACCAAACTAAATCCAAGACACTTGTATGTGTCTGTGTGTCTGAGTGGATACATACGCGTGTGTCTCTGTGTGTGTCTGAATCTGTGTGTGTGTGTGCATGTGTGCATATGTCTGTGTGTAGAACAAAACCAGTGATCTGCATTAGGAACATGGAATCATTATTGAAAGAAATAAACAAACAAAATATTGTCTCTATCCAACAAAAATAGTCTGGTTAAGTAAACTTCTGTAACCACATGATGACCTGCTGTGTATAAATCATGTTCACAAAGAGTTTATGCTCAGAGACAGAAATGTCCATCTTTTAAATTCAAGGTTTAAAAGTCTCACTGATGGAATGCAGTTGTGTCTGAAGCTGTGCAGAATTCCTGCTCTGCCCATAGGGAGCCTTTCTGGGTACTGGCACATGGGTGACATTTTTGTCTTGAATACTTCTCTGTCTTCTGACTTTCTATAAGAAGTATTATACAGGACATTTTTAAAACTGAAAAGAAAATGGGAATTTGTAACTGGAGGTTTGCATGGGAGCTTCCTGACCTGGAGCTCTTTCAGGCGACACTGCCCATGTACCAGCTTCTGGTCAGCTCAGCAGGTGCTCCCAGGTGCTCCGAGGCCAAGGCAGGGTTGCCTGCCTAACCTGGCCTCTTCCTTGTAAAGTCCGATGTTCTGGTTCTGCATCGAGCTTGGGTCTGGAGTCCAAGGGTGGGTCTGAGGTTGAAAGTACCGTTTCCCCTGCCTTCCACCTCTACCCTCTCCCTGGACCACCTCTGCAACCACACATGGCATCACTGTAGGGCTTCAGGCTTGGGATCAAACAGGCTACCCAAGACAGCTGACGTGAACTCTTCTTTGTTTATTTCCCTAAAGTCTACTATGTACGGATGTGAAGGTTGGACCATAAAGAAGGCAGAGAGCTGAAGAATTGATGCTTTTGAACTGTGAAGACTCTTGAGAGTCCCTTGGACTGAAAGGAGAACCAACCAGTCCATCCTAAAGGAAATCAACCCTGAATATTCATTGGAAGGACTGATGCTGAAGCGGAAACTCCAATACTTTGGCCACCTGATGCAAAGAGCTGACTCCTTGGAAAAGACCGTGATGCTGGGAAAGATTGAAGGTGGGAGGCGAGGGGATGACAGAGGATGAGACGGTTGGATGGCATCACAGACTCAATGAACATGAGTTTGAGCAAGCTATGGGAGAGAGTGAAGGACAAGGAAGCCTGGTGTGCTGCAGTCCATGAGGTCGCAAAGAGCTGGATGTGACTAACAGACTGAACAACAAAAGCCTGGAGAAGCCACACACCCATGGCTCTGCTGTGATGCCCATGGCTTGGGATACACAGCCCACCAGGGAGGGAGCGGTCCCCACTCCTGGCCCCACGCCTGCAGGGGAAACTGGGTTTTCCCTTTATAAAACAGCAGTCTGGCACAGTTAGAAAGTGGCCAGGGCAGATGCCGGCCACCTGCTGTCTCAAAACTGCATCCTTTTCTGAGGCCATTGGATGTGGGAAAGTGGAGTTTTATGAGCTAAACCACTGCCATCTCTGCTCTTCCCTTCACAATGTGGAGGAACTTACTCAGCAATGACCCAGCTCTGTCCTTTGTCAGTCACCACCCCCTGTTCCACCAGGGCTCGGCTGGTCAAGGGAGAGCGAGATGATCCGCTTTCCTGCTTTATCAGCAGGGCTAACCAGAGCTCGAAGACCCTGTGATAATAAACACCTTCATACCACTGTTGGGGGAACAGAAAAGGAGTTAATTTAAGTGCCAAGGAAGTTATTTGAAACAACTTGACCCAGGCTGCTCTGAGAAAACATGTCCACTGTGTTCGCCGCCCATCCCGGGCATCAGCACACAGCTGGACACCTCTGGACACAGAGCCTCTTATCGGTCCTCCTTTCACGTCCATAAACTCAGACACGTTTGCATGGGGCTGATCAGGTGAAAGGGCTCCAGTGGGGTTCCAAGTAGAGCAGAGACAGACGTGCAGAGTGTCGCTACGGGTGGTGCGAGCAGCGCCTTGCATGCTCGGCAGCAGGGACTGCAACCTTCTCAGTGAGCAGGGCCCCAGGTGCTGCTTGCTCCCAGGGCTTGAGGGCAGGATTGGGTGTAAAAGCTGAGCTGGAGCGTCCTGGGTCCTGGGGTGCAGACAGAGAAGGGTGTGCATTTGCACAGAAGGGTGGGGCCCCGGGGGAGGCAAGGGAAGCAGGGTCTGGGGAAGCTGGGAGGTGGCACCTGCCGGGAAGGGTTGGAGGCCCACCTAGAAGATGGTTTCTCCACGTGCACGTGTGTGGTGGGCAGGGCTGACCCGGCCCAGGGACGGTCAAGGCAAGATTCAGACCTGGAGCATAGCGTCACCCAGGCGCCTGTTATTAACGCTGATTCTTCACACCCCATCCTTTGTGTTATTTTCATGGGGCACCTGTATCTTAGCACACAAACTGGGGGGTCTAAAATAACAGAAATTCTGTCACAGGTCCTCAGGCTGAAAGTCTTGAATCAAGGAGTTGACAGGACTGTGCCCCCTGAAGGCCTCCAAGGAAGGATCCTTCCTCACCTCCTCCAACTTCTCACAGCCTCACGTGTCCCCTGGCTTCTGGCCGCATCACCTCCATCTCTGTGGCCACTCGCTGGATTCTCCCTGTTCCTCTGTCCATTTCTTATAAGGAGACCAGTAAGCTGGCCACGTCACCCCTTTCTCTGTGGTCACTCACTGGTGTCTCCCCACTCCTCCGTCCTCTTCTTGCAAGGAGACCAGTCATCCTGGATGATGCTTCACCCTAATAATCTCATCCTACCCTGATCACATCTGTGAAGTACATTCACGGCCTCTACAGGTTCAACCCAGAAGAGACACAGCCATCTTCAGGGGAGAAACAACCATCAGCAGGAGCCCAGCGGGCCTCAGCAAGCCCTCCCATTTGAGATGTGCTGGCCTAGACAAGCGGAAGTTACCTCCCGGTACCTCCCTAGTCATGCCCTGAGCCCCAGGCTGCAGAACGTGTCTGCTGTTTGAACCTACAAGGTCAATCAGAGTCAGATTTGGGACCAACAAGGATCAGGTTCAGGGACCTGCTGAGTTTATTAGTAATAGGACTCACAACCTTCTCTCCACAACTCCAGGTCACAAAGAGCCTCTGACTCCTCTACCTGCGTGGCCAGGACCCCACACAGCCCACATGAGACAAACACCTGGATGCACAAATTACAGCTAGGTACTGCTGTCCATCCACACACGAAAACTTCATATAGTTTAGTTTTTGTCTTATTTTTTAGCTAGGAAAAAGAAGAGCCAGCTTCTTGCTCTCCAGAGTGTGACTCAAGCGTGACTGGCACCTCCTGGATTTCCCAAAGCAGAGGCAGGCATTTCTGAGTCCAGAGCTGGCAGCCACAAGCTCAGGAAATGTAGCAGCTTGAACACCACAACTGCGAGTATAGAGAAGAAAGCGCAATTCTACCACATGTCCTCGAATCTCCAAGATACCCAAGTGTTTCAGGTGAGGCTGAAATTGATGTGTGGACAGGAGGGCTTCATAAAGTTGGAGTGACCAGGAAGTCCTGACCTAAAAGTGATGGAGACGAGTGGCTTCCGGGCCAGGAACAGACCCTGGGTCCTTGTTCCAACAATTCCAGCGCTCCAGAGCTAATGTCTGTATCCCCTGGGCTTCCCTTCTCCTGGAAGAGTCAGGAGCTGACATCCCTGGGGCCTTCCCAAGCCAGTGGGAAGTGAGAGTCAGAGTCACCCAACCTTGCCATGTGGTGGCATGGTAGCCCAGCAGGGCCAAGAACGCAGCAGAACTCTGCTCGCTAAAGCACATGGTCCAGCTTCCTCACCCCAGTTCAGCCCCTCACTTCCCACCTGATACTCCCCAAGTTTGTCTCCCAGACTTATCTCAGGGGAAGCATATGGGGTTCTAACCTGAGGCACAGGTCTGCTGTGATGTAGCCCACCCTGGACCTATGGATGGAGGTGGACGTAGAGGTCATATCCAGCCAGTCTCTGGAGGACGATTCTCCAGCTCACACACAGGGCTGAGATGAATGTGAGCATCAGCCTAAGAGAAACGAAGCAGGAAAGCAAACCTGCCCAAATGTTCACGAGGCTTGTAAAGCGTAAAGCTCCTGCTTGCCTGGGGATTTGGGCTTCCTGTGAAACCACAGAACAGCATAGAGCCCAGGGAGGTCTTCAAGTGGCCCCGAGCTCCAGGCTTCCCTGGTCACAGGCTAGGGAAAGCGTAGACCTGCTTGAGCTTTCTGAACAGGATGCAGAGATGTCTGAGAGGCCAAGAGACATAAATCCTAACAGATTTCCTGTCACTCCACTTCCCTGATGAGGATCCAAATGCCACAGCATAAATCATGCCCACATGTGCCGCTAAGGACAACTCAGCCTAAAGCAACCCTGTTCCAGCTTTTCCAGCATTATTTGGCAAGCCTTGGCCCCAGGCCATTTATTTTTTACAAGTTTGCAGATTTTTTTCATTTATTAAACAGGACAGTCTCGGTGTTTTGTCAAATAAGTCTGGATCTAGCTGCATACTCAGCCCTGATCAAACATGTTAAAGGCACCAACAACTCCTAAATGATAAAACTGCTTTCATTTAAAGCAGTGGGCTTCCCTGGTGGCTCAGTGGTAAAGAGTCTGCCTCCAATGTAGGAGACCTGGGCTGGATCCCTGGGTCCGGAAGATCTACTGGAGGAGGGCATGGCAACCCACTCCAGTATTCTTGCCTAGAGAATCCCATGGACAGAGGAGCCTGGCAGGCTGCAGTCCATAGCATCGCCCAGAGTCAGACACGACTGAAGCAACTAAGTAGCAGCAGCAATAACTGTGTGTTTCAAAGTCAGTGAACCGCTCAACTTTTTTTTCTTTTAAAGTAACATTTATGAATATTCTACAGGACCAGGATGCTGGTTCGGGGAACCCTGGGCTTCACACATCACACCTCGAGTACCCTGCGTGACCTGTAAAGGGCTCAGGGTGGGTGATTGGAGCCGTCTGCAAGGTCTGACCCCCGAGTCTTAACCCAGACACCTGGCATCTTGAGACACGTGGAGAAGCCAGCATCCACAGTCATGTCTGTGCTATTGGGCCGGGTGGGGATGGGAGAGACATCTCCCTCTATTAGGCGTTCTGAAGGTGCACCAGAGAAGAGTCCAGTTTTCTACCTTTCCATGAACTGATGCTTATTTCTACGGTCACCAAAAGATCCAGCCACACCAGCCCTGCTTCTGCATGTTCGTGTGGTGGCCACTGCAGTGTTGGTCAGGCTGGCTTGGTATGGAGGAGGTCAAACTGACCTTAAACCTCAAGAACCTTCTGATCATCTGACCACAAGCTGGAAACATGCCAACATTTGGTCAGGCCTTCTAAGAATGCCAAAGAACTTCTAGTGACCTGCTGCCCCTGTGAGCCGCAGCAGGAACTCTCAGCCCTGTCCTGTCCCTTTATCCGGTAAGTCCCTCTCCTTGTCATTGTACTGTCATCACAAATTGTTTGTTTTCTGGTTGTGCAGATCATGCAGTCTTTAATTTCCTGGTTCTTATCTTTCTCCCCACACCCAAGAGAAACAAGTCCGCGCCTCCAGCCTGCCTCGGCAGGGGTTTACTCTGCTGGGAAAGTGGGTCCCAGGGAACGCGCACTGAGCTCATGGATGATGTGTGTTCTGTACCTGGGACATGCAGCTGAGATGTTTTCTATCCCTGTGGTCCTCAGGGACTAAGGTCCCACTCACTTCCCAGGGGTGGGAAGGAGCCTGGGATCCTCAGGGCAGCTCTCCCAGCAAGGTCAGACCCGGGGCTGGGGCCCCAGGCCAGTGTTCCTGCCCCATTTGCCCCTTGCCTCAGGGACAGGGGCTTCCTGGAGGCTCAGAGGGTAAAGCCTCTGCCTGCAATGGGGGAGACCCGGGTTCGATCCCTGGGTCAGGAAGATCCCCTGGAGAAGGAAATGGCAACCCCCTCCAGTATTCTTGCCAGGAGAATCCCATAGAGGGAGGAGCCTGGTAGGCTACAGTCCACAGGGTCGCAAAGAGTCGGACACGACTGAGCGACTTCACTTTCACGCTTTGGAGAAGGAAATGGCAACCCACTCCAGTGTTCTTGCCTGGAGAATTCCAGGGATGGGGGAGCCTCATGGGCTGCCGTCTATGGGGTCGCACAGAGTCGGACACGACTGAAGCGACTTAGCAGCAGCAGCACACATACATACCCTAATTATCAGCAAAAACTCCAATTTTTCAAGAGAATCAGGAACAAAAGAAAAAAAAATGCTTCTTTCAAAGCGTGTGTGAGCTGCAGCTCTTAGGCCTTAGGAAGCAGTAACTATGCTCTACATCCAGACCCCTCTGGACCCCATCCACAGGAGGAGAATGGGGGAGGGGGGAAAGTGAGCAAGTGAAGTCAAAGTGTTAGTCACTCAGTCATGTCTGATTCTTTACACCCCATGGACTGTAGCTGGCCAGGCTCCTCTGTCCATGGGATGAATACTGGAGTGGGCAGCCATTCCCTTCTCCAGAGGATCTTCCCGCCTCAGGGATCAAACCTGGGTCTCCTGCCCTGCAGGTGGACTCTTTACCATCTAAGCCACGAGGGTGGCCTGGGGTGGGGGAGTAAAGCTGGGATGGTGACTCCAAGCAGGTGAGTGAAGCCACTCCTGGTCCTCTGCAAGGAGACTCAGATCCAGCTGGCTGGCCTCGTGCAGCAGGGCCAAGTGGGCCCTCACGTACCAAGTCCACCTCTGTGTTGCCCTCAGCCCAACTTCAGGAGCACTTGTCAATCAAATGAAGGATGTCAGGACGCTACCTCCCAGGCACCAAGGCAGGACAGAAGAAAAGACGTTTCATTTGTCTTGAAACCTGGGCCCTAACAAGACGGTTCAGAGACTGCTCCTCCACAGGCTGCCTTCTCCACTTGCTGGGACAAGCCTAGATGGCGCCGAGGTGTTTTACCTGGGGGCTACCTGTGCAGTCACTGGCTGGGTTCAGAAGGGCGTGCGCTTGCCTTACTGACCTGCTGTCGCTGTTTCAAATCTCTGTGATTTGTGAACAAGAACCTTGGGGAGTCTGAGGCTAGTTCTGGACATGGGGCCGCATTGCTCTTCAGTTGTCACCTGTGAAGTGGGGTGATGACCTCGGCTGTCCCACAAGTTGTTGTGATAACTAAATGAGGGGATGGGGTTCAAGTTCTTCACAGCGTCAGGTGTATAGTGAAAGGTGTTGGCTTTCAATAGCCTCTTTTCCTCCTTCTCTGGTTTTTCTTTTCTGGGTATCATATCAAAGATTGGGAGCTTCCCAGTGAGGTGTATAGTTCTTCACTCTAAAAGTTTCCATTTGGAGGGCTGAGGACCAAGAATGTGAGAACCATCCACCTCTGTAGGGCCTGGGCTTGTATCCACATCCTGGCAACCAAGACCGGCAGAAGTAGACAGAATATAAGCCCCCTCCCTGTGGGCCCCGAGACTGTGGGGTTCCAGGTCATGCAGCCCTTCTCTCAGCACACAAGTACTAATGCCAAGGGACCCGGCCACCCTCAGGTCTCCAATGGGATTTTCCCAACAATTCCTGGAACTGAGAAGTCAGTGGGGAAGGTCATGGGTAGAGTAAGGTCACTGGCCTGGCTCCAGAAACGTGGCTGCAGATAAGTCCCCTGGGTAGGAGCTCCCCAGGCCGCAACGCCCACACAACCCTCCCTCAGGACTTCCGCTCAGAGCTGCAGAGTTTAGAGAAGCAAGGAGGTGACAGCCTGACAACGGAGGGTGGGTCTACTCCACCCTCAGAAGCTGCTGCCTTGGCCCTGGAGATAAGGCTTCTGAGGACACAGCATGAGGCCCCAGACACTTTCAATGACAGGAGAGCATCACCCAGCGGGAACCAGGACGCATGCCATCTGCAGCTTCCGGTTCACAATCTTAATAATCTTTGCGGATGGAAAAGGGTGCAGCCCTTTTCCAAGGGTCTGCATTGTGATTTCAGCTAAGGTTTTTTTTTTTTTTTTTAATGTCTGTTAATCCATCAGTCAGTTTCTTTCAACTGCGGACTAAGAAAGATGGGCCAATATTTAGGAATATTAGAATCGGTTTATTTTTATTTTTTGTATTTGTCTGATGCAGGTGCCATCAACAGTGAAGATTCACTTTGAATGCCAATGTGTGTGGCTGTGAAGTTCTCAGCACCCTCATTGGGAGGTATGACACTGGGGCAGGCTATGGGGATGGCAGCACGAGCTATGGTCCTGCTCTTCCGGCGTCCTTCATGAGATGGACCCTGTGAGGAGCTGACCTCTCTGGGTGAGGGTCTCTTCTCTGGAAAAGCCTGAGCCCTGAACCGAGCCTGTCAAGGCTCCTCCAGCTGTACAAACACAGGGTTCTGAGATCTCGAGGACACAGCTAGACCACTCTCTCCACACCCATCTCCATGCCCATCCACACAGAATATACTAACAAGGAACAATCTGAAATGAAATCAAGAAAACAACTCAATTGACACAGTATAAAAGAGAATAAAATATTTAGAAATACACTCACCCAAGGAGATAAAAGACATGTACATTGAAAACTACAAAACTTTGCTGAAAGAAGCTACAAATAAATAGAAAGATGTCCTGTGCTCCTGGATCGGAAGACATTTTTAAGATGTTCATACTATCCAGAGGCATCTACAGATTCAACACAATCCCTGTCAAAATCCTAAGGGCATTTTCTTCAGAATAGAAAATTTTATTCTAAATTTTATATGGAATGAGGGACACTGAATAGCTAAGACAATCTTGAAGAAATTGGGAGATGTCACATTTTCTGATTTCAAAACTTGTAACAAATCTATAGCAATCAAAACAGTGTGATAGTGGCAATAAATAGAATGGAGAGCCTAGAAATGAACCCACACACATAAGAACACAAGACTTTCAGCAAAGGTGCCAAAACCATTCAATGGGAAAAGGAAAGTCTTTTCAACAAACTGTTAGGAAAACTGAATATCCACATACATAAGAATGATTGCCTTGCCCTACATATACAATTATTTCAAAATGTATTGAATACCTAAAACTATGAAATTCTCTTAGAATAAAACATGCAGGAAAACCTTCATGACATGATATTTGGTCATGATTTCTTAGATGGGACACCCAAAGCACAGGCAACAAAAGTAAAAATAAATAAATTGGATGATATCAAAATGAAAATGTTCTATTGATCAGAGCTCACAACTGACAGTGAAATGACAACCTGTGCAAAGGGAGGAAATAATTGCAAACATTATATCTGATAAGGGGTTAATATCCAAAATGTATAAAGAACCTCTACAAGTCAACAACAACAAAACCCAATTAAAAATTGGGCCAAGGACTTGAATAGACATTTCTCAAAGAAGATATACACCTGACCAATGAGCATATAGAAAGATGCTCTACATCACGAGTCATTAGGGAAAGGCGAATCAAAACCTCACATCCATGAGTACGGCTACTATTCCAAACAAAAAAAGAAAGAAAACAGACTACGACAAGCTTGGAGCAGATGTGGAAAAAATGGAAACTTGTAGATCATGGTAGGAATGTAAATGGTGCACCCATCATACAAAATCATGTAACAGCTCCTCAAAACATTAACTCTTCCCTCACAGCTCAGTTCCTAAAGAATCTGCCTGTAACACGGGAGGCCTGGGTTCAACCCCTGGGTTGGGAAGATCCTCTGGAGAAGGAAAAGGCTACCCACTCTAGTATTCTGGCCTGAAGAATTCCATGAACTGTACAGCCCATGGGGTCACAAAGAGTCGGACATGACTGAGTGACTTTCACTTTCAAAACATTAAAAATTAAACCACAGAGCAAGGATTTCTCAACAGTGTTAATGGATTGTACTAAGCCCTAGAATTCGCCTGCCAATGCAGGAAACACAGGTGCAAATCTTGGGTTGGGAAGATCCCCTGGAGAAGGGAATGGCAACCCACTCCAGTATTCTTGCGTGGGAAATCCCACAGACAGAGGAAGCTGGTGGTCGCAAGGGTTTGGACATGACTGAGTGACTAAACCGCCACCACCAAGCCCTGCTGAGCTGCACACTTCAAAATGGAGAAGATGGTGAGAGTTATGTTATATATGCTTTACCACAGTTTGAGAAAATAAAAGCTATAAATACAAAAAAAAAAAAAAGAAAATTCACGTAGAAGCCTTGTCATCTAAGGAAACTCACAGTGCTAGTGGTGAGTTGGACGTGACCTCAGGCTCCGTACCTCATGGGCCAGGCGCTCTGTGGGCCCAGAACCTTCTGAGGACTTGGGGAGACAGGGGAGGATGTCTCTCACCTGCAGGCCTGTGACCTCCCTGCAGACAAGAGACCCTCCCTTGTACCCAGGAGAAGGGAGGGAGACCACCTGTGTGACACACACACCTTGGGCTCCAGGTAAGAGCTTCTAACAGGGGCGGCTGGCTTCGGCTTCCAGAGTCAGCCTCAGACTTCCCAGGGAGAGCCAGTCTGCAGACGCGTGTCCTCTGCCCTCAGTCACGCAGGCAGGAGCCACAGCCTTGATCTGATGTGCGGAGCTCTGCGCTGAGCAGCGCCGCCTCTGAACTACGGGCTGGAGAGCTGAGGCTTCACGAGGTTAAGGCCTGGCCAAGGCCACACAGTCAGTGGCAGCAGAAGTGAGAAGACCCGGCCATTGGACTCTGTTAGCTGTTTCTTGCTCCTTAACAGACATCTCACATCTTGGAGGCTTAGAACAAGGCCCATTTTTGTCATCTCCCTGGCTCAGCGGGGTGGCTGTGCTCAGGACGCCTGCCCTGGCCACTCTGGGTCTCCCACGTGGTTTCAGTTGTATGTGAGCAGAGCTGGAGCCACCCAGAGGCGTGGCCAGGAGGGGGCCTCTTTCCCTCCCGGGGCCCACCTTCTCCACAGGCCTCCCTGCCCAGCCTCTCCTGTGGCCTCCCCAGCAGGCTCAGGGGTCCCAGGAGCAAGGGCTTCACGCAGCCCTTAAAAGGCAGGTCTGGAACAGCAGGGCCTCACCGCTGCCAAGCCCCACGGGTCAGAGTGAGTCAGAACCCAGGCCAGATTCCACCCAGCAGGGACCGTGCGAAGGCGTGAACTCTGGAAGGTGTGCTTCCCTGCGGCCCCTTTGGTAACTGGTCCCCACCCCTCCAACAGCTTCGGCCCTGGCCTGGAGGGCGGCGCCTGCCCTGAGGAACCGGGAGCCTCTCCTCCTCCACTGGGCCTGCAGGAGTTGGGAGAGAGAGGTGGTCCTTTCCCTTGGCCTGGCGGTCTTCCTGTTTTCTTCTCCATCTGCACTGATGACAAGACAAACAAGAACCAGTGCGGGATTTGTCTGCGGTCACAAGCAGGAGGCAAACTCCAGCCACTGAGCCATCCCATCCCTCTTCTTGCTGGGTGTGCTGTCTAGGGGCCCCCCAGGAACCACATCAATCATGGTGAATGAGGGAGCCCCCCAGCCCTGCGACAGGCTCCTCAGCAAGGGCTGGATCTCCCAGAGAACAAGGAAGCAGGGAAAACACGAGGGGAGGACCCAAGGGGTGTGCCCAGCCCCCAGCCCCCAGCCCCCAAGCATTCCTAGGAAGTGACACGTGGGAGGGGCATGTCCAGAGCCAGACTGTGTCTGTGGGAGAAAGAGAGGGGATGTCCCCTGGAGGAGGGGACCGGGAATGAAGGATGAATGAGAGGGAGGCCTGAATCCTTTAGGGCAGGAAGGGCATGTGGGGCCAAAGCCTTGAACGTGGGTACGAGCGCCTGGGTAAACACCTTCCTGCCATTCTCTGTTTCCTAGGAAGGCCAAGGAGAGGCCTGTCTGAACCCACCCTCGCTCTGTCTTTGGGCAAGGGATTCCTTTCTCATGAGGCTGCAGGGTAGGTGTAAGCAGCTGAGCCCCTATGAGGTGGGGAACCCTCTGTCATGTGTCAAATTTAAAATGGCTGAGGGATTTCCCTGATGATCCAGTGGCTAATACTGTGTGTTCCCTATGCAGGGGGCAGTCCGGATGGACAGTCAATTGTGGGAAGGTCTGGGGAGGGGTTGAGGTTGGGGACCTGGCTTTCTGTCTCAGTCTTTACAGGTCCCAGTCATCATTCTAGCGTCCTGGTCTCTGTCTGAGGTCGGATGTAGATTCTCAGGCTAATATTTCTTAGCCAAAAGTCATTATCCAACACAGAGTCAGCCTGATTAGACCCAGTTTGCATTGTTTATGATCTAACCCAATAATAACAATAATACTTTAAAAAAAAAAAAACCCTTTAGGCATCCAGACAAGCAACTTTGCAAAATCAATGCTAAAAATGTCAGAGCAACTTTGCAAAACTCACACTAGGAATATTTCCCGCATCTCCACCCATCTGCTGAGGGCTTCCGGGTGTGTGGCCGCAACAGCCTCACCTGGCTCACCTGAGTCTCTAAACGAACTGTCTAGTTTCTGAGCCTCTCAGGCTTTTCAGGACACCCAGCTGAGGCTGAGGCCCAGAATCGCCCCCAGGTGAAAGGGGAGAACTGGGCTGCTAGGGGGACATGGATGAAGATGTCCTTTTTATGTCTCCTGGCAAGTCCGCTGGCCTGACGGCTACAACGCTGTCAGTCCCAAAGCCATCTGAGGATCCCCAGTCACGTGGAGTCAGGTCAAGTAGAGAGGACACTCAGAGCTCCAGAGCAGCCATGGGCAGCCAAGCGGGCCTGCAGGTGACAAAAATGCAGGCACAATGGTGGCTCAGATGGTGAAGAATCCGTCTGCAATACAAGAGACCCAGGTTTGATCCCTGGGCCAGGAAGATGCCCTGGAGAAGGAAATGGCAACCCTCTCCAGTATTCTTGCCTGGAGAATTTCAAGGACAGAGAAGCCTGGTGGGCTACAGTCCACAGGGTTGCAAAGAATTGGACACCACTGAGCATCTAACACATACACCATATTCTCTCTCTGCTTGACCTTGTTGTATAAACCAGAAGCCAAGACACACATTTGAGGTATGATCAGCACAACAGCCAGGAGTACGTTAGAAAATAAGACCATGAGGGGTGCTAGTCATGCCCATGGAACGGTTCTTGTAACAAGGGACCGGTTAAGTGGTGTTTCAGAACTCGGAAGCCACAGTGGCCTGGTCTCCTGTGCATGCAGGTAGGAGCACCAGGAATATCCTCTGTGGCTTTTATGTGGAGGCTGGTGTAGGGTACACATCTCTCCCCCTGGCTTTTCTGTCTTCTGATTTTCATGCTAGGTGGGCTGTGTCATGACTGATCCATGTGTCATCATACTGGCTGTTGTAGACACACAGACCCTTGTGCATGTGGGGAAAAAGAAAAGAAAGATAGTGGTAAGTCATGTCCGACTCTTGTGACCACATGCACTATAGTCCTCCAGGCTCCTCTGTCCATGAGATTCTCCAGGCAAGAATTCTGGAGTGCATAGCCTTTCCCTTCTCCAGAGGATCTTCCCAACCCAGTAACTGAACCCAGGTCTCCTGCATTGCGTGCAGATGCTTTCCTGATTGAGCTGTGCAGGAAGCTTGTGCATGCGGGGACAGAACAAGAAAGATCCCAACAGGCGCACCTGCCCTGCAAGCGCAGTGAGCACTTTCTGTCCTGACGGACGCTGCCAGTTGCCCCAATAAAAGTTGTGATGCCCGCACTGCCAGATCAGCTCTGTCCCCTGAGGATGAAGCCTTCTCATCGGTCCTGACCTATGACACAAAGCACGACCTCCTCATCTCATCACAGTTCCCGTCTTCTTCTGTGTGTAAGAGGCGATTCGTCCTCTGCCTCTATCTGCTCTGTGCATCAGCTATGGGAGGGTCGGTCTTTTCATCACCCATGTGTCATGGTAAGATATGAAGTGAAGAAACTATCCCCTTTAAATCTGTTTTAAAGTATTTATTTATTTGACTGTTCCGGGTCTTAGCTGTAGCATGTGGGATCTTTCTCTTTAGTTGTGGTATGTGGGATCTAGTTCCCTCACCAGGGGATCAAATTTGGGCTCCCCACATTGGGAATGCAGAGTCCTAGCCACTAGACCATGAGGGAGGTCCCCTTTAAATTTGATATATGATGCAAATGTCATTCACACTTGGTTATTCTTTTTGAATTGTAATCATCTTTTTTTTTAGAATATGATTACTGTACATAGTTTGCGTAGAATTCTTTTATGGCCCCCTGAGCCTTAGCCATGTTTCTCTCCTTCACTCCAGAGTTATTTATTTTTATAACTCTCCCACATTTTCTTCTAGTAGTTTCATGGTTTAATTCTTAGGGAGTTGGTGTTTTACATTTAAAAAACTTTAATTCAGCCCAATAGAATTTTCGAGCCACTTGTTCTTAGCTCTGCCCTCAGAGGTTCTTTGTGGGTTCTCCCCTTCTCTCCCTCTCTCTCCATGGTTTGTATTTTGTGCTTTCTTTGCTTTGGGTGCATGCATTGCTTCTGATTGTTTCAAAATTGTGGATTTTGTTTCTGGTTCGTCTTGTTGGTTATGGCTGGGTTGCTCTATGAGGGGCAAGATGAGATTTAACTGTCCACTTGCAGAACCCCTTTCACATCCCTCCCTAACCCAATTTTTATTGATTGTGTTGTTATTTTTTTAACGCTTCTGAGTTTTACTTCTAATTTAAATATGAACTGATGTTCTTCGATTTTGAGATTGTTTTCAAACCCCAGGATTCAGCACAGTGATTTCAGAGATGTTTGACTTGTAACCAGGAACCCACAGGTTGTTTATTTGAAAGGAAAATCCCAAAATGTACTTTCAAAAAATGTAAAACTGGGAGGCATGAGCCATTATGGCATAAACTGAATGACCTCATGTTATTAGCTGGGAGGGGTCCTCCGTATCAGATATTCCCGGAAACAGCGCTGGCCCGGTCTCCTCCCCAGTGAGGTGATCTCAGGGATTCTGAGTCCACCCGAGCTGAGCGTCATCTTGTGGGGACCAGACACCCCAGGTGCCCCATCCACTGAATTCCCTGAACCCCCGGCCCCAGCTTGGCAGCTTTGAGTCATCCCAAGAGAGCTTCATCACCATGCTGCCCTGTGGCCCGCAGAGGGGAGGAATTTGGGAACACTGCACTAAACCAGGGCCCTGCCCTTCTGTTACGGAGGCCCAGACTGCAAATGCTTGCTGGAAGACGGTCCCGGCAAGCACTTTCCCTTCCCTCCATCGGCCAGCAGCTCCGGTCCAGGGCCAGCTAAAGCCTGTGGATACACGCTGAGTATCTGCGTCCTGGGCACAGGGGTGACAAAGACAGTGGGGCGTGCCCTGTGTCCTGGGCTCACAGTGTTTTGAGAACAGACATTTGAGTAAGAGACTAAAGGCCAAAGGGCAGCAGCAGGTGCAGGGCGGGGACACTCTGCTTCCAGGGGACACTGAGGATGAAGGGTTCCCAGGGCCCACGAGGCAGAGGACCAGGTTGGGGATGGCAGCTCCTCTGCCCCTGCCATGCTCCAAGCACAGGCACCCCCACCCCGACCCTGTCCTCTGCTTCCTATAGCCCCTGTTGGATCCTTGACACTGGACCCTGGTAGAAAGCACTCACATGGCTCAGCTACCCCAAATCCTCCTTTCCCGAGAGTCCCTCGCCTCTGCCCACAGCCAGGGCGAGTCCATGTGGGACATCCATGCCTGCACCGGCCACCGCGGTGCATTGATCAGTACCCACTGTGAACACTAGGGACCCAGTGATGAGCAAAATGGGCCACTGCCTGCCTTGGGTTCCCTTTCCCGTGGGACAACCAACGTGTTGCTAGACGTGGGTGTGAGATCGGGTAGGCAAGCGCTGTGAACGAAAATGCGAAAAGGCAGAGGGCTCCAGAGGACTGGCCACTAATGTTTTGGGCAGGGTGGTTGGGGAAGGCCTGAGGAGGTAGCATGTGGGCTGTAGGTGTCCAGAGGCGACAGAGCAGGCTTGACTTGAGTAAGAAACAAAGCTTGCTGAAAGAACTAAGTTCCAGCCTCTTCAAATTGAGTCTTATGAGATACCGGGCTTCCTAAGCAGGAGATGGTCATAGAGGGTGGGCCAGGCATTAGAAGACACTTGGGGATGGGCCTTAGGTCAGCAGACGCCCATCCAGGGAATAGGCCAGAGCAGCACTACTGGCCAGACTCCAAACCAGCCAGCACAGGGTCCAGCCGGGCCAGGGAAGCCCGCCAACCCGGGTGGAGGAAGGTCCTCGGAAGGCCTTTGCAGGAACATGACAACGAGACTCCCAAGGTCATCCTGACCCTTAGTAGACAGACCTGTAAATATTTGCTGGACAGCAAATGCCAGGCTTTTCTCCTTTCTTCTAAAACACATACTTCCTCCACTGCAGCTCATCAATAACAGACAAAGTCCACACCAGCTCAACACCACGTATGGTGCTAACTTTCACCAATTTCTGGTAGCAGAATGAGCCAAGAAAACCTGGCCCCTGTGAAGGAATGGGGTCTCTTGTGCCTCCGTGACAGGAATTATGAGCCCCGAAGTTCTGTCTCCTTAAATAGTGATGCCCTTCTGGATGGTCAGATGTTTAATATCTCCCTCTTCTGGGTGTACTTACCCACTTTGCCTGAATTCTTTATTTCAGCATTTATTTATCATTTGATCAGGAAGCTTTTTTCCTAAACATAACAGTCCTGATTTTCATACAGCAAAATTCTGAAGCAAGAAAAGGCGTCATCTCTGCTAAGTGATCAGGAAAAAACTCGAAGACTTGGCATCAATCAAGAGGGTTCCTCCAGCGTGTGGGGACATCAGCTGTCAGCCAGGGTTGAAAGCGTGCGCATGCGTGCTTCCTAGGAAGGAGGGACACAGGAGTCCAGACAAAAGGGATCTTTCCAGGGACAGAACACCAGAAGCTCATGGCATTTTGTGGGTGGGGAACTGGGCCAGCCCAGGGGGCACCAGCCTCATACCCAAACTCCAAATGCTCCTGGAGCAAAGCAATGTGTCCACCGCATCACTTCTCTTCTTCAAAACGGGCTTGGTCAAAGTCTGCTCCATAGAGAAAAGTCCTTTGCAGTGCTCTGGGGGATACAAAAAGTTCCTTGGCTGGAGAAGTTTGGTAAACACACATTCTCCAGATGAGAGAGCCAGCTCCCACCAGAGCCTCATTCAGGCTCCAAGGAAATCCCCTCCAGGGCTGAAATCCCATTGCCTCACCGCTGCTGCCACCCTCTGTCACTCACACTGAGATCAAGATGCTGCTCCAGAGGGACTCCAAACACCCTCTCAGCAGAGCCAGGGAGCAGACCAGCAGCCAAAGGGAGGCCTGACCTGACAGCAGGGCTTAGGATGGAAAAATGTGACACAGACAACCCACATCTCTCCCAACATCCAGGGGTGCCCCGCTGATCCTCGCAAGATACTGGGGGCCGGGAAGGCCTTAAGGAGACTCCTGTAGTAGGACATGTGGGAGGTGACAGGGTCAGGGTCGAGGGTATGGCAGGTGGGAAAGAGCTGGCCAGGAGAGCTCATGTGCTACCTATGTGCCCAAGAGCCAGGGGCACCAGCAGATGGGCAGAGACAGTGTGGGATCCTCTCCTGCCAGCGTCGTGGGGGTGCAGGGGGGAGCTCTCTGGTCGATTTGACCTGACGCTGCACCACATAAGGGCTTCCCTGGAGGCTCAGCAGTAAAGAAGGTGCCTGCCAACGCGTGAGATGCAGGAGATGTGGGTTCAATCCCTGAGTCGGCAAGATCCCCTGGAGCAGAAAATGGCAGCCCACCCCGGATTCTTGCCAGAAAAAAATCTCATGGACAGAGGAGCCTGCTGGGCTACAGTCCACGGGGTCGCAAAGAGTCAGACACGACTGAGCATGCATGCGTGAGAGCAAAGCACAATAAAAAAAAAAGTCAAGTTAAATTAAAATCCAAGCGAGAACACCTTGTTTGAGAAAACAGAAACGCACAATTTGTTCGCAAGAAAAAGTCTCTGTTAAAAATGCTTTTACAGAGATGGGAAAGTTTGATCTAAATGAAAACTGGACTTATGAAAACCAGATTTTTAATGAGTAATGAATAACTATTGTTTTATCTAATCTGTTACGTATTAATGGCAGATATAAGTTGGTTGTCTTTCATTTGAACCATTTTGAGTCATGTCTCTAACTCCCTGGAAAAGGACACAGGATGACCACGATGAGTCAGCCAGTCCGTCTCTCCAATCCATGACCGCCTGCTGCTGTGTCCACATCCACCCAGCGTTCCACAGATGTGTGATAAACGTCACTGGACAAAGAAAAGCACTCTTCCAAGACCTCAAAGAAGTAATAGATCCTTCTCAAACTGGCCCTTTATCCTGGACGATCAGGTTGTTTGTCAGTGGCTCTTCCACTTCTCAGAGGCCAGAAGTCTGAGCTCGAGCTTGTCTTATTAGAGCCAAGTCGCCTACCAGCAGAGCCAAAATCAACCCAAAGTAATCAGCATGAACTTGTCCATTCAGACCACACAGATTCACAAAATCTTCCTCTCAAGACCCAGGGAACATCTGCTCCAGCTAATCAAGACATCAGTTTAAGGGCACACACCAACCCACAACCCCAACACCGGCATTATCACTGTTTTTCCTGTCTTTTCTCCACTGTCTTCTTCCTGGCTTGGGGACACAGCAGGTCTCAGGGGACAGACAGCCACTGAGGGTCAGGGCCTGGGCTGGGGCTTGGCCAGAGGCTGTGAAGACATGGGTAGGAGAGAACATTCTGGAAAGAAAAGCAAGGAGACACATTTATCAGGTGGAATCACAAAGGCCAAAAGAAACACAAAGAAAGAATTTTGTGTAAATTATGGGGAGATTGCACCCCACTCCAGGATTCTTGCTTGGAAAATTGCATGGACAGAGGAGCCTGGTGGGCTACAGTCCATGGGGTCACAAAGAGTTTGACACAACTGCACACACACACATGTGTGCGCGTGCACACACACGCAGGGAGATAAGCATCCATTCTCATCAATCTTCTCCCTCCCGTTTCCCCCGTCGCCCCTGACCAAGCATCCAGCAAATAGTCAAGGATCAAAGTGCCTCCTGGTCCACGGTTAGGGAGAAGCAGTGCTGCCGGAGTGGAGCCGTGAGCTTTTCCTCCTGTGAGCACTGGGGTGCTGCTTTACGAGCATGTCAATGAGGCTCCCCCCTCAACTCATTCCAAGCAGAGGAGTCAGGTTGGGTCCTGGAATCTCCTGAGGGTCACTCCAGGGGACATGGATGCCGGCTTCATGTCAGGTGCAATTCTGAGAGTCCATTCCTCCCGTCCCACTGATTCTCTCCTCTCCAAAGGACAATTGCTGGTGTGGCCAGTCCTGCGGAGCTTAAGTGACCCGGTAGGGAAGGACCAAGTCCTGGAGTCACCACGCCTGTGATAAGCCCAAAGGCCCTGTACATAATAACCAGGTGGGATCGGTCCCAGGGCCCATTCGACAACAGGACACAGACATCCCTTTTGTGATCCATTCTTTTTTTTTTTTATTAAACTTTTTTGTGCTATATTGGGCTTCCCTGGTGGCTCAGAGGTTAAAGCGTCTGCCTCCAATGCGGGAGACCCGGGTTCGATCCCTGGGTCGGGAAGATCCCCTGGAGAAGGAAATGGCAATCCACTCCAGTATTCTTGCCTGGAGACTCCCATGGACAGAGAAGCCTAGTACGTTACAGTCCACGGGGTCGCAGAGAGTCGGACACGACTGAGCGACTTCACCTCACCTTCACCTTGTGCTGTATTGGGATATAGCTGATTAACAGTGCTGTGATAGTTCCAGGTCGACAGCAAAGGGATTCAGCCATACCATACAAGTATCCATTCTCCCCCAGACTCCCCTCCCATCCAGGCTGCCACATAACATTGAGCAGACTTCCCTGTGCTACACATCAGGCCCTTGTTGCTTATCCATTTTAGATATAGCAGTGTGTACATGTCCATCCCAAACTCTTTAACTATCCCTGCCCCCTATCCTTCCCCCTGGCATCCATAGGTTTGCTCTCTAAGTCTGTGAGTCTGTTTCTAGTTTATAAGTTCATTGGTATGATTTCTTTTTAGATTCCACATATAAAGTCTGTCATGATTCATTCTTACTCTGGATAAAATTCTTCCGATCTCCAAGCTGAGGACTGGCCAGGACTGAGACGGCAAGGAAAGTCCCTGGCCCCCGTTACAATGTGCTTCCCTGAC
The DNA here is from genome assembly GCA_006408695.1 of Aepyceros melampus. Lineage (NCBI taxonomy): Eukaryota > Metazoa > Chordata > Mammalia > Artiodactyla > Bovidae > Aepyceros > Aepyceros melampus. The sequence goes on from SJXQ01006140.1 coordinate 144,258, forward strand.
TCAGGGAGGAGAAAAGAAATCTTGGGCACAGCCGGAGGCTATGTGGGGCAGGGAGCCCTGTGGGGAAGCCTTCCCCGGGATAAAATCCAGGATATTCTCTAGAACATGCCCCAGGGCTGTCCGATTGCTCGCCTGGAGCTCCTCTCTCTACCTAGCCCCTCCTTACGGAAACTGCACGTGGGGTTCATTGAACAACAGTGAACCCCGGGCGCCCAGAGTTCAGCTTGTGCCATGTTCCCACTCTGACTGGGAAATCAGAAGCAGGAGTGCACGTGCTCTGACTCGTTTTAGACAGATTTCTTTTAAAGTAGTCACAACTGAGAAAAACTCTACACCTGTGCTCGTAGGGTGCTGGGTGGCTTTAAGATGGATGAAGTAAACATATGAACACAGAAGGACCTTCACAAGGTATCATATATGAAAAAGCACATCGTGGTTGGGTTTTACAGTGTGATTTGATTACTACAGTAACACACGTGCTCACACTCATACCCACACCAATACCCAGAAAAGCCCACGGAGTTTCTGGGTGGTGCTGTTTAAGGGAATTTGTGAACAGTGTATTGGTTTTGCTTGCCTGCATTGCTAATATGCCTCTTGACAAACGTGTGTCAGTTAGGGAATAATTCATTTTTTAAATAATAGGACCAAGTGTAGGTCTTTTTTGTTACCTGTTAAAGAGGTTAAATTTGAGTCATCAAAAACATTCATTTGTCTGAGAGATTGACCCCCACCCTCGGGTAACCCCTCCCGGGGATAATCCCCCTGACCCCAAGCCCCGCGATATCCTGTGATGAGATGTTTGGGCCCACCAAGCCCTGTGCTGTATCTGGAGCCCAGAGATTGACGACTCTGACAACAGTGAGGGGGTAACACATGAACCGGAAGTTGCTGGTCCCCCCTGGGATCTCGGGTGCGTCTGCACAGTCAGGGCTCCTGGCTTCGTCTCTCTCTTGCTGCGGAGATGTCAGAAGCCAAGGCTGGAGTCTGATGCAATGATGGGTAGTAGTCACCCAAGGCTCTAGGCTTGGTTGTCAAAACACAAGCAGCAACCAGAAAAGCAGCACCAAGGAAAGGCTGCAGGACTGACCCCACTGAGTCAGAGTGAGTGACACCGTTGGGATGGAGTGCTCACCCCAGGAGTTACTGTCACGTGTTGCCATGAACACCGCCTGGCTTTCAACACCACGTTGCTCAATGAGGGAGTGACCTCAGCCCAACCCCTACCCAATGGGGTCATTTCCTCTGCAACCTGCCTGACTGGTGGTTATGCAGCTTCCTCTTGCATGCTTCTGGAGACAGGGTACTCACTACCATGTGTGAAAGGCAGAGCAACTTGATGGCTGCATCTGTAGAAAGATTGTCCTGTAACAGCCATCCTCAGTCTGTCAGGGGTTTGGTTCAGTGGTGCTGCTGTTGCCCATTTCCCTCCCCCAGGGACACTCAGGTCTTTGCCACAGCGACACCTGCTGCCAGGCCTCCAATGGCCCCATATGGACATCCCACATTCTCTGAAGGTTCGGATCGGGTGGTGAGAGGCTAAGGACTGGGACCTTAGAGGGATCAGGACCAACCACAGGGACCTGGGGAGAGGCTGCCCCAAGTGCAGCCACTCAGCACCCCTGTACTGCAGTCTGTGCCCCCTGACTCCCCTCCCCAAGATGGCCCTGCTCAGCCAGCCAGAGGCCTCCCTGAGGGGCATGCTGGGGGTCTCCAAGTCAGGAGACGGTGGACATGGGTGTGTCCTGGGGAGGAGGCGGTCCCAGAAGACAGTCTGTATGCTTTGGGAGGGCCAGGACCACTCACCCTTCACCTCGTTCCTTGCCTGACTCCCGGCCCTTGATTCTGCTACCCCCAGTCACCCCCAGGCTAAAGGGTCCCCCATTCTGGCTCAGCAACTGTTGGCTAAATGAGTAAATGGAATGGAGATGCAGATGTAGACAACAGACTTGTGGACACAGTGGGGAAAGAAAAGAGTGGGACAGATGGAGAAAGTAGCATTAACATGTACACTACCGTGTGTGAAATACTCAACCGGTGAGGAGTTGCTGTACAACTCGGGGAGCCCTCTGTGGTGCCCTAGAGGGTGGGATGGGGGGAGGGGAGGGAGGCTCCAGAGGGAGGGGCTATATGTATAATTATGGCTGATTCACACTGTTGTCCAGCAGAAACCAACACAGCACTGTAAAGCAATTTTCCTCCAATTAAAAAATAAATTAAAAATAAATAAATGAGTGAATGATCCAACCCGAGACCAACGTTGTTACCTAGGAAACAGGTCATCCCAGACAGGCTCCCGCCTGCACCAGCGCTCACGGGTCCGGACATGAGTCACCACCTCCAGGCAGAGAGGCCAGTCTAAGGCTCACAGTCCCAGCTGCAAGTTGGCTCACTATCCTGGCCTGTTTCTGACCCCAAGGTCACCCTCTCGGCACTGTCTTGTCATTGAGGCCCACACCTGGGGGAGACAAGCCTGGTTTTCAAGTAAGACTCGCACCTGGGGGAGAAGAGTCTGGCAAGATTCACAGCACATCCTCTGTCATCTCAGCTCCTCCTCCTATTGCCTGTGCCCTAGAAAGAGGTCCATACAGTCAAAGCTGTGGTTTTTCCACAGCTTTGACTAGGCATGAATGGATGTGAGAATTGGACCGTAAAAATGGCTGAGCACTAAAGAACTGATGCTTCAAACTGTGGTGCTGGAGAAGACTCTTGAGAGTCCCTTGGACAGCAGGAAGATCAAACCAGTTAATCCAAAAGGAAATCAGTCCTGTATATTCATTTTTAAGGACTGATGCTGAAGCTGAAACCCCAATCCTTTGGCCACCTGATGCGAAGAGCTGACTCATTTGAAAAGACCCTGATGCTGGGAAAGATTGAAGGCAGGAGGAGAAGGGGATGACAGAGGATGAGATGGTTGGATGGCATCATCGATTCAATGAACATGAATTTGAGCAAGCTACAGGAGAAAGTGCAGGACAGGGAAGCCTGGCGTGCTGCAGTCCCTGGGGTCACAAAGAGTTGGACATGACAAAGACTCAACAAGAGAGAGGAGGGCACTTTTTGGGTTTCCAGCTCTGAAGCTTTCATATCTGCATCAGTATTGCTCAAGTACTAGAGCCTCTGTGGGAAGCTGGCCTGGGGCGGGGACTGGCAGGGCCCACCCTGCTCCTGTGGGCCCCCCCCCACCCCGGCAGGGCCAGCTCTGGTTCTCGGAATCCTGCTCAACACCAGCTTCAAGCTTCTCCTCCAGTCTCTAGATCTGCTCAGATAGGAGCTGAACCTTCAGAACTGCAGCTGAGTCCACTACGGTGGGTTCAGCCAGGAGGAGTGTGGGTGTGGCCTCAGATCCCCGAAACACAATCAAGGGGCTTCATGGGCCCAGGGGTGACTGTCCCCTCCCCAACTGTCCATCAGCCACAATGCCCAGGCTCATGCAGCAGGGACTACACGGGGTGCCAGTGATGTGGGGAGTCCTCCTTCCAGCTCAGAGCGAACCCTCATTTTCACTGAAGGAGACGCTGGCCATACCAGGACTGAGGTCAGGGACATTATCACAGGCCATCTGTTCGGAGGGATGATAAGAACACAGAGCAAAGGCAGAGCCTCCCCTCAGCCACCCGAGGGTCCTCTGCTGCTTTGCTGTTCTTGAAGACCCTGACCAGGGTCTCATGTGCCCAGAATGAGCCACTCCCTCTATAGGAAGCATTGCTCAGGGCTCACTCAGGACTGTCCTCTCCCGGGGCAGTCACTGTGTGTCACCCTCTGACACAGTCCCCCATCCCGGGGTACGGGGGGAGCCTCGCCGTCATCAGGGTGATTGTCTGGCCTGAGTGGACTCTGAGGTCACTTAGCTGAGGCTGTCACTCTTAGCCAAAAGCACAGACTCTTGTGTCACAAGACGTCAGTCCATACCTCCCTGGGGACAGAGCCTTCCTGCGAGGGGACACCCCCTCCCCAGGAAGCATCTTGTCAAGTGTGACTCTGCCTCAGAATTTAGCTTCTGGAGATGTGTCTTGGTTAATAAGCATTAATCATGTCCTATCTGTGGTTTTGGAGAAGGAAATGGCAACCCACTCTATTATTCTTGCCTGGAAAATCCCATGGATGGAAGAAAGAACCTGATAGGCTACAGTCCATGGAGTGGCAAAGAGTTGGATGCGACTGAGCGACTTCACTTTCACTTTCTTATCTGTGTTTTAAACTAGGAATAAAATTCAACCATTGGACTATGGTTTGTTGCCTACTTAGCTGAATATACAGGCTTCCCTGGTGGCTCAGACAGTAAAGGATCCACCTGCAATGCACAAGACCTGGGTTTGATATTTAGGTCAGGAAGCTCCCCTGGAGAAGGAAATGGCAACCCACTCCTGTATGCTTCCCTGGAGAATTCCATGGACAGAGGAGCCTAGTGGGCTATCGTACAGGGGGTTGAAAAGAGTTGGACACGACTGAGTGACTAACACATACACTAGCTGAATATATAATGTCAGCTTATCCTAAGACTGTACACCCACTTAATTTACTAAAATATTCATTTTAAGTAAAGTGCTCACTGTGTATAGGAATTTCTTTCTTGGAGGTTCTTGATCTATCTACAAAGAAAAATGTAGGGATTACTTTATTGTATATGGACTCCTGTGGCTGATACAACAAAATTCTGTAAAGCAATTATCTTTCAATTAAAAACAAATAATTTTTTTAAATGCTCCAGAAGTCTCAATTGTGTTATTTTTTTAATGTAATGTTAGACTGCTGCTGCTGCTGCTGCTGCTAAGTCGCTTCAGTCGTGTCCGACTCTGCGTGACCCCATAGACGGCAGTCCACCAGGCTCCCCCATCCCTGGGATTCTCCAGGCAAGAACACTGGAGTGGGTTGCCATTTCCTTCTCCAAAGCGTGAAAGTGAAATTGCTCAGTCGTGTCCGACTTTTAGCAACCCCATGGACTGTAGCCCACCAGGCTTTTCCATCCAGACTAGTGTGCATGAAAGTGATTAAGATACATCAATATTGTAGTTTAGAAGTTGTACATGATGACATATTTTGCTTTTACTTTGTGGTTTTCCTGAATAATCTATTCCTCATCCAAAGGCAAGCATGAATAAGGCTAAATGTAAAAAGAAAAAAAAAGCAAGCCTTGAGGAATGTAAGCAGTATTCTGTGATGCTATATTTCTGTTTGGAAAAGGAGTGTGTACTTTGGACTTAACATAGGGACTTGGGGCAGTGCCTGCAATGTCTCCAGGTAGCAACATGGAAAGAGGGTTTTGGGGAGACCTCACCAGACCACCATTCTTGCCACCTCTGGCAAATATTTGCCCATAGATAGAAAATGCCTTTTTTTTCTTTTTTTTTTTTAGTAAACTTAAAGTTTATATCAGATTTCAAATTGTGCTAAAAATTTTCATGGATGACTCAAAGAAACACAATGAAAACACAACTACCTCCCAGAAGTGGAGGGTTTTGTTTTTTTGTTTTTCAAGAGGTGGGATATAAATAAATCACATGAGGAGAATGTCACTGCTGCTGCCTGGGCACCATACGCCTCCACTGGAGCCATCAGACCATTCTCCATGTTAAGGGGATCAATGGCTCTTTTCCTCAGGAGACCTTAGGAGCTCAACAAGATGTCTTTCCTATTCAATCACAATGTTAAGAGAAGGAAATTGAGCCCCTAGCCCCCTCATGATGACTAGACTCAGGCTGACATCTGTGTTCATGAAGAATCACAGGGGACACCAGGTTTTAACCTCTTCTCCCTCCTGGGGCCTGGGCACAGCCACCCCAGGGCCCACTCCTGGGGCAGGGGAGGGGCTGCAGAAGAAGCAGGCTGAGGTCCACACCCGCTTCCCTGAAAGAAAGGGCCCTCATTCCTGAAAAGCCGCTTCTGTCCATGGGTGGCTGCAGCTCTAGGTTGGGCTGGAATGAGCCGAAGCCCCTGTGGCAGGCAGCCCATCCATAGGACCGCTCTCCTAGTGAGAGGCGGTGCCATTCGAACCACTGAGTTTGAGAAGTGGGCATTCCTGTGTGGAGGCAGCTGCAGGTATGGATGGGAAGCTGAAGCCAGTGCAGGCCCAGCACACTTTGGCTGAATTTAAAGGACCCAGTGTCCCCTGGGGAACAGGCATGGACTAGGCCCTTCCAAACTCCCAGATGAGGCTAAAAACTAGTCCACTCATGGCCCGTAGGAAAGGTTTTGAATCAGAGACAGGTTTTGAATCTGCTTGCCACCAACCAACAGAAGAAAGACTGAGAAGACTTGTCTTTCCACTTTCACTTCCATCTGGCTCCCAAAGTGTGGGAGAGAATGTGTTTCCTTGACTCTTCATAGGTTGGTAATCTCATCTTCCGTCATTGGAGTTTTCAGCTGGAGGGAGGCGGGGCCTGAGGCCTCCAGCCCTGGCAAAGAACCAGCCCCAAGCAAGCAGCACAGGACAGAGTGGGCTTGCTGGGGGCCACACTGGTCTCCAAGGGCATGAACACCCACTCTGCTGCTCACGGGTACCAGGAAGAGCTCATCAGACAGCGTGGAGAGAGCTCACTGTGGGGAGGGGCTCCCTGGAATGCTTTGGAATCAAGCGCCCCGTCACCCTGACCCCAGCCTGTTGTCCAATTTCATGTCCCTGTGGTCAGGCTGAGTTTGAGTCTGGCAGGAGCTGCAGCAAGTACACCTCAAGGCAACTAACAGGCTGTAGTGACCCAAGTGCTGGCCACCGCTGGGCAATAAACATGGGTGACTGTTTGAAATATGAACACCTGGGCCCCATCCCTGGACCTAACAAAACCAAAACAGGAGGTGGATCTAAACCAAGAACCTTCAGGAAGTCTCTGTAGCATCAGCAGGAGGAACGTGCAGATGGAGGGGGCAGGAGGAAAACGGACACAGCCACCAAGGGCTCCTCCGTATTGTGTGTGAGTGTGTGTGTGTGTGTGTGTGTGTGTGCTAAATCCCTTCAGTTTCTGAATCGGACAAGGCCATTCAGGGCTGCACCCGCCTGCTCTCATCACCCTCAGGAAGGATACCCCTCATGAGTCTCCTCAATGGGGATTCCAATCCCAGGGCCAGATCCTGTTCACCACCACCTACTACTCACTCAGCTATGTCTCTCTGGGTTTGAAATCAGCTGTTGTAATTCTCTGCCAGGCAGGGAAACAATTCTGGAAGAGTTACTTGGCACCAGTGCCAACATTTGTGGACGGTACACAGCAGTGGTGTCCAAAACTCGAGGACAAGAACTGCATGAGCGCCCAAAGTTTGCCTTTGGCACTATGTATGTTTTAAAGAAGAAATGGAATCTGAAATAAATGAAAATGATGTTTTATTTATTTTTTTTTTTTGCAGTTTCATTTTACTATCTGAAGCTGGAAGCTATTAAGCTATCGCCACATGAAAAGTGACTAAAGCTTGTGTTTGGGGTGACCCCAGACTTTGCTCCAGGGACAGGGTGTGTGGGGGACCATGGGGGCACCCTCCACCCCAGGGCATCTGGACTTTCCCTGGACAAGCTCTGGGATGAGTGGTGGGTTCAGCACATTTCATTGTTGAAACACCTGAATTAGTTCTTTTCCTTGTGATTGTGAGTTAGCGGGTGAAGACAAAAAAATCTTCATGTACTGTTTCTCTTCCTCGGCTGGAATCCTTCATGACCAGGAAAACAGGAAAGTGGTGAGGTCTGGCTGGAGAAAGGAAATGCAGAGGAAGTGGGGGCCAGCACAAGCAGGAGAGCTGATGAGGGAGTGCTGAGAAGCTGGCCCCAGCGGGCCCAGGAAAGGGGCGGGGGTCCTAGCCTGGGGACAAGGGGGAGCCACTCCCTGGGTTGTTTTCCAAGGACGATTTACAGTCTCCATTGTTGGCCTTTCCTCTTGTTAATTAGGCATGAAACAGCAGCCACGGATGCCCATCCATCTTGTCACTGGGCTTCACTTTCCCTGGCACGTCAGCTCTCAGCTGCCCGGCAGCTGCCCTGTCTGCTAATGCCGGGGAGTTGGACCATGCTGGATTCGTCTCACCCAGAGCTCAGCTCAGATCTCGTGGGGCTGGAGTGTTTGGGGGCTGTCTGCAGCAGATGAGGGAAGGACATCTTTTTTTTATGATTTATTTCTGAAGCAGGCTGCACTGGGAAATTTAAACCAGAGACGAGACTTCCTTCCTTGGCTGGGGCATCCTGCCTTCTGAATGCAGCTGCAGCACACACACCTTTGCCTGGGAAAGAAGGATAGATGAGTCAGGAAAGGGAATAAACAAGGACCTTCTTCCATCTGTGAGACAGAGATGGGAGCTTAATAGACAAGTGTGCTGTCAGTGAATGTGTTCGTGTCGTGATGAATGATCCCAGCTTCTTTCTTAAAAGTGAATTTCTGAGATGTGCTTCCAGATTGTGTGTGAGTGTGTGTGCGTGTGCCTGCGTGCTAAATCCCTTCAGTTGTCTCTGAGTCTTTGCAACCCCGTGGACTGTAACCCACCAGGTTCCTCTGTCCATGGGAGTCTCCAGGCAGGAATACTGGAGTGGGTTGCCAAGCCCTTCTCCAAGGAATCTTCCCAACAAGCCAGGGATTGAACTTGTGTCTCCTGTGGCTCCTGCGTTGCAGGTGGATTCTTTACCACTGAGCCACCAGTGAAGCCCGTGTGTATGTGTGTGTGTGTGACCCAAATATAAAGTGGAGCTCCCTGTGACCCAGTCCATACATGGAGCCATGTCTACAGAAGCACTGCACTAGAACCCAAAGTATGATAAGTCAGTTGCAGTTTCTGTTTGAGGGTCTGGAGAAATGCCACAGGAGATCCCCCGTACAGGCCCAAGTAACACTTGTTAAAATCCCCCTGTTGGATTCTTTGATTCCTCCAGAATTCTGTAGCCTCTCTTTTAATGGCAAAAGCTCTCTCTGCTTCCAGCCTCTCCTATTTCAATCCCATGGGTGCTTTTGGTCAGCATTTCACACTGAAAAGCTGTGCCCCCTCTTTGTCCACGACCTGAATTCTTTATGGCTCCCCAGGCATCTCTAGTGGTAAAGAACTCGCCTGCCAGTGCAGGAGATGTAAGAGACACGGGTTTGATCTCTAGGTCGGTTGCCTGGAGGAGGGCACGGCAACCCACTCCAGTATTCTTGCCTGGAGAATCCCACAGACAGAGGAGCCTGGCAGGCTACAGTCCATGGGATCACAAACAGTGAGACATGACTGAGAGACTCAGTGCATGAATTCTTCAAAACAAAGGGAGTCTTGGAGGCTGACTCTCCTCCCTCCCTGTCGCCCCACCCCAGGCCTGTCTTCCTCTCTCTTCTCTCACCAGTTTCTGTCCCCCGAACCTGACTGGCCAGCACCTAGCCCTCCTCCAGAACAAGAGCTGAAGCTGAGCTGAAACACCCAGGAGTCTCTTTCTTAACCCTGTACGGCAGCCAGGAGAGCAGGGACATACAGTTTGGAACCTCATTCCTCACAGGAATTAATCTTGTGCTCATCACACTTTCCTGGCCCAGCTCTCCCCACACCTGAAAAGAAAAGTGCTGAGCAGGGGCCTCCTCCACTCACAGTCAAGCCCTTCACGCCCAGGAACCCTTTCCCCAGGAATGGGGTCCCCTCTGGGGCCTCTCTGAGACCCTCCGAACCCCCGCTTCCCATGGCTTCCCGCACTTTGTCATAGGCCTGAGGGCTGTGCAGGAGACTCTCCAGGGTCTCTTTGCCTGTGAAAACTCACAGAAGAGGCCAGGCCATCGAGGAAGCCCTGGATGTTTTGTGTCACCCCTGCCTTCCTCCTCCCCCACTGGCTGGTTAGGGGGCAGGAGGAGAGGAAGCGGAGCCGAGCCAGTGATGCAGACACACGCACAAGGCTCCACAAATACCTGGGCTGCAGCCGGGGCGCCTGCACCCCCCACCCGTCAGCCAGCTTTCACAATCAAGGACTCACGTTCTGTTCAGAAAACAGGGATTCCGACAGAGGGGGAATTCTCTGTGACTGCGCGTTTGGAGGCTCTTGAGCAACTCTAGGGCACAGGAAGTGTCTCTGCACACAGGAGCAAACCCTGGGCCTGGAGGTTGGGCCGCCCCCACCCAGGCTGGGAGGACGGTGCCCAAGTGCCCCAGCTCTCTCCATGCTTGCTCCCACAGAGGCGTTTCCCCTAATGAAGTCGGGGTACCTTGAATTCCCTGTGGCATCTGTTTGGCTCACCAGGGACCCCCTGGGGATCCCCGCTGTGCTGGTTGGAACAGGAGCCTGATAAACGGATCCCAAGAAACACTTACAGCACGGCTCATAGCCAATGCAGAGAAAGCAGAGACACATAGGAAACCTAATGATAAGAACAGGGGTGGAGGCTTCTGGGGCCAGCATGGCTGTGGGGATAGGGTAGGGACGAGGGTGGGGGTGGGCACCCTTGGGGCAGCTTCACAGCAGAAAGGACCTAACTCAGGCAGTGAGGGGCAGGAGAGGTGAGGCCAGGCCATCCTTGCTGAGGGGACCGTGGCACCGGGGTGTTACCCCAGGTGGAGTGGGGTCAGGCCCCGGCATTGAGCCTTTTGTGGGGAGGAAGTTCTCCTTGAGCAGGCCCCCAGCCCCTGGAGTTGGGAGGACCCCGCCTCTCCTCCCTCTAGCATCCCATCTTGTTTTCCTTGTGCTCATGTTTGTCATTTGGAGTAGCTGATGCAGCTGTGTGCTGAGTGTCTGCCTCCCCCATCAGACAGCACAGCACACGGGTCGGTGCAGCCAGTGTCCGGCCCTGGGGCTGGCAGGCACGTCAAAAAGCTCAGAGTCTATCAACATAGACACGAAATACCTAGGCTGCCGCCTCTCTGCCCGCCCAGCCCCTGCAGACTCAGAGGTCAGGTCTCTCCCTGAACTGTCCCAGCCGCCGTCCCCAGACAGACAGATTCCAGCTGGGTCCTGGATTGTTTCAGGGATGGAGGGGCCTGGGCCAGGACCAACAGCGGCAGCAACAGCACGAGGGTATCTGGGCCCTTACTGCCTTGGGAAGTTCTGCTTTTGGGACTCACACCTCCCCGCTCCCACCACGGGGAGTGAATTCCCTCAGGGACCCCTGCACCCCTAGCCAGCTGCCACCAGCCAAACCTTCTCTGCAGCTCCCAACAGCCCAAAAGGGTAAACCTGGAGCAACAAGAGCCTGGGAGGCTGCTCTGGGCCTGACCCCCAGATGGAGGGAACTGTGCCCTCTGCTGGCCAGGCCTCGCAGAGTCCGGGAAATCAGCAACCAGAATCTGGAGCCTTCTGTAGGAGCATCCGTAAAGGGGAGGAGGAGGCAGCCCGGCTGCCCAAGTGGCTTAAACTGTGGGGGGCCAGGGAGGTGTAGCAGGACGGCCAGCCACGTATGGACTCACAGCACCTGCCCTTCCTCAGGTTGAGGCTGGAATCGCCTCAATCACAAGCCTCAAAGGAGACAGGACATAGATCCTTTATGGCCAAACTGCTCATCTTTCCCAAAACAGCATTACCCAGCCAGCCTGACACTCCATTCTGTATAGCGGTTTCCAACGATATAACCAACCTTTGAGGAAAAAGGCTGAGACCACTGGGGTGAGCATTCAAAAGAAGCTACAAGTCTGCCAGCCAGAGCCAAGGGGCTCCACAAGCACAGTGACCGCTCATGGTTGCCCACTTAACCACCCCCCCCTCCACATGGACGGCAGTGCAGGGAAGGCAGTGATGCTGCCCATGGACCAGAGCCCCCAGCTGAGTGGCAGCTGGAAGCCACATCTGGCAGATGGAGCTCCTTGGTAGAGGAGGAGTCTGGGATGACTGGGGGTGGGAAAGACAGACTCCTAGGGATGGTTCAGGCTGAGGAGACCCATTAGGAAGCCACTTCTCTCTGGATTGGGTATAAGAGTCCATTCTTCAGCCCACAAGGATGTATTGAACATCTCTTGTGAACAGATG